>CAAKHC010004087.1:0-10121 GCA_901007825.1 Macroramphosus scolopax | reverse complement strand
TTCTTCAAACTTCCGGATCGGATTTATTAAAAGTGAGATTGTTGTTGGAACGAATTAGGCCTGTCCCGGTCCCGGTCCCGGTCCTGGTCCTGGTCCTGGTCCCGGTCCTGGTCCTGGTCCCGGTCCCGGTCCTGGTCCCGGTCCTGGTCCCGGTCCTGCCGGATCAACAGGATCCCTCAACCAGCAGATGGTTTCATCCTTTTCAACTCACACTTCGAGGCGTGTTCCGGTTTCAGAAGCTCCGGTTCGTCCGCCTGCAGACACCGACCGAGACCCGCAGGTTCGTCTGCTTCTACACAATGTAAGAGTCCGCTGCTTCTTCTTCTTCTTCTGCTGCTGCTTCTTCCTGTTCATCTGGTCCGCCGCCACCTGCTGGTTGGAGGCAGCATGACACCTTCACGTGACGCACGTCCCGTTTTAAAAACATTTAACAATTTGAATGTGACACACACATGTTGGACGTGTTCCAAAATAATCGTCATAAGGAACCCAACAATCTGGCGGTTCGTCGACCTTGTATTTATAATACAGTGGAATATATGATATAATATAATGATTATATTATAATCATACGATAGACTGTAAACTCAGAATATTGATATTCGAAGTCTGAGACAAGAGGTCAGAACTCAGATCGCAGAGGTCTTCATCTCCTTGTGCAACAACCAGAATAACAACAAGATGGGAACATCTTCATTGATCCCAGGTTGTTGCAGCAGCAGGTTGTCCAGACGCTGCACTGACGTCACACCATGGATGAGTCTGTGAAGCAACGATAGGAACAACAACATCCAACAACACGATGTTGTTGTTCTGCTTTTGTTTGTTCCTTTCAGAAAAAGTTCAATAAAACTTGAGCATAGTGAGTCAGCAGTGTTCTCAGATGCTCAACGACAAACATAAAGATTCAACCTCTGACCTTTCTCCTCCACAAGTGGACACGTGATTGTTTTATGTTGCCTGCATTCACCTGACATCATCATCCTCCTCCGCTGTCAGCACATTCCCACTTCTCATCCCGCGTTTTATCAAAGAATAAAGGTCAAACAAGCTTCGGTGTGAGTGGAGCTGTGTATATATATTTATAGATATGGACACATCTATAAATATATATGTGTGTTTATTTAGCCTCTGAAACTTGAATCGTTTTTTACACTTACTCATAAAACATAAAGGTACATAACTCATCATCAGATTATTTCACTTCCGTCTGGATGATTTGTCGCATATTACTCACGTGTGTCATTAATCTCTTTAAACGAACTGTATTCAACAACAATCATCTGAGGCTGTCCACCTGACAGACCGTCTGTCACCTGAGGATAGAACATGGAAAGCCCAGTCGAATATCAACCAGCGAAGACTTTTATTTTGAAAACAGGAAACGTGATGTTTTATCATGTTGAATTTGACAGCGGCTCCGGGATGAATCGGGATCAGCTGATGGGAAGCTGACTCACCAGTTCCCGGACAACATGTCAGCTCATCCGGAGAGGAGAAGAAGAGAAGAACACTGAAGTGGAGCTGATTTCTGCCTCGACTCGGTCCAGCTTCAACACAGGAGGCTCCGGTGGAAGCAGGTAGGATGGAGGATTATAATCTAATTATTAGTGAGAGCGGAAAAAAAAAGGCTCAGTGGCTTCACACAAGTTCACACGTTCCTGGAAGTTGTTTATCCACAGGAACGTGGATTTGTCTGATATTTTTAATGTGATGATGTTGTTATAATAATTCACTTCAATCCGGTTAGATTAAACCACTTCACAGGATTATTTAAGGATTCATTGTAATCTGAAATCATATGAATAAAACTTTATGAAACTTCCCTCTGTTCTCAGTTTATAGGCTAATGAGTTCTTCTGTGAGTTTAATAATGATTATCTGTTACATGTGAAGTGTTATAACAGATAGCAACAACAACAACAATAGAACTGTTTAACATTTTTGGATTATCAAACTTAATTTAGTCACTTTTTATCATGCGGGTCCAGAGATCATACATGTACATATATACATTATACTTTATACAGCCACACAAACAGCCTGTGATGAGTTAGAAAAACTAGTTTTCATGTTGTACAACTTTGTGTGAAAACGCCACCTGGTGGTCGGTTGGTGAAGCTTCGTCTCAATGGAGACCAGGTCCTGGTTGTTCTTTTCAAAAAACAGCATTTAAATTATTTTTGTCGTCAGGGTTCGCAGACGATACCGATATGTTTCGTTTAGATCGGACTGAAAGTCGCGAGATGTTTGAAAAGTTGAACTTGCTTCTTTCATAAATGACGAGCGGAAAGAGAAACAGAGGTAGAAATGTTCCATCCTATTAGACCAGATCCAGATCCACTCAGGGAACAATGTCAGGCTAAAGTATGAGGTTGGAACAACAGGGCATGTGTATATGGACTGCAGCGCCCCCTGCATGTCAACACATGTAATTCTGTTATCATCTACAATGTGATTCATTGGGCGGCAGTGGAGGAAGAAGGAGGATTCCTTCTGTTTCTATATTTACCTGAGTTGATAAATTACAACAATGAATAAACAAACTTCAGTTATCCAGAAGCTCCGAGGATCCAGCTGGTCCCTGCAGGTCCGTTTGTCTTTAACTGTTGTGTTTTCTTCAGTCTCTCGTCTCTGTGTGATTGCATGGTGGCGGCAGATTGAACTAGTTGACTGGCACAGAAAAGGTGCCGATAAAGAGGGTAACCATGTCTGTCGGGGTCGAGGTCTCTCGCCCGTCATGTCTCCTGGCAGAGAAACAATGCAGCTGCAGATCAAACCGGCCGACGTCCCGGCGCTGGGGCTCAAACTGGGAGCGCTGGTTGTCCTGTTGTCCGTCACGCTGCTCTTCGGCTTCTCCCCTCTCTGCCTGGTGCGGCGGACGGGACTCTGCAGCGTGAGCTCAGGTGAGGAACGAGATCAATGTGATGTTGTGTTGTTGTTAGCGGTTGGCGGCTCAACCCGGTTCTGCTGTTGCAGAGTCTCGCAGGCGGCTGCTGGGTTTGATCAGCTGCTTTGCTGGAGGTGTTTTTCTGGCCACCTGCCTACTTGACCTCCTGCCAGACTACCTGCAGGGCATCAACGAGGCCTTCAGCAACGCAGGAATCACAGTAAGATCTCAAACATCTGGACACAGCATCTTCACCATCTGACGGTCTCAGGTGACCTCCTGGCAGTTTGCGGTCGTCTGACTTGTGAACGTCAGTTTTGCTTAACGCACATTCAGGACGTCTCTCCGGCTTGTTCCATCATCTTTTAATCTAAGTTCTTGTTTCTTTGTCCTTGCAGCTCCATTTCCCTCTGCCGGAGTTCATCATGGCCATGGGTTTCTTCCTGGTCCTTGTCCTGGAGCAGCTCGTACTGGCCTTCAAGGACCAATCGTCTTCTCACTCTGAAGAGCGTCGCTCTCTGCTGGTGGACTCCATCAACGACAGGAACGCCCAGCTGCCCTCCCATCACCGCCGCCATGGGTCAGAGGAGTCTGACGGCGGCCATGTCCATGTGGACTTTGGCTCCCAGTCGGCCTTGCGGGCCTTCATTCTGGTCTTCTCGCTATCCCTGCACTCGGTGTTTGAGGGTTTGGCGGTGGGGCTACTGGAGGAGGGGAAGGAGGTGCTGGAGATCTGTTTGGCACTGTTGATCCACAAAAGCATCATCTCCTTCAGCCTGGTCTTCAGGCTGACCCAGGGCCGGCTGCGGCGCTCGGTGGTGGCCGGCTGCCTGCTGCTGTTCGCCATCATGTCCCCGCTGGGCATCGGCCTGGGCGTCGCACTCATGGAGACCAAGTCGTCGCCGCAGCACCAGCTGGCCCGCTCCACACTGGAGGGGCTAGCTACGGGAACATTCCTCTACATCACCTTCATGGAGATCCTGCCGCATGAGCTCAGCTCCGGCAGGAACCGCATCCCCAAGGTGGCCATGCTGCTGGTGGGCTTCAGCGTGGTCACCGCCGTGCTCTTTATCAAACTGTAACCATGGCAGCACGGCGGGAGGGACTACGTTCCATAACCGTCATCAAACATCAGGGTCCTTCTTGACAAACCCGTCTGGTCACTCGCACAAATGTCTCTGAACTTTTGGACAATCATTTTATAGAAATACAAACTAAGTGACCAGAACGAGACGCCTTCATCACCGACTGTAATCAGTTTGTTCTCACAAGCTGTTGGACCACCGATCATCCATCTCACTGTCGACGAGTCACCGGTGGGTTCAACAGTAGTGATGTCGGTTGATGCTTCTCGCTTCTGGTCCAGCCGGCTGTCTCCATCGCTGTCGGAGCGGGAGACGATAAATACTGTGACGTCTGCAGAGTCACGTGACCGGGAATGACCTCAACATTTTCACACTGAAGACAAAAGCCAGCGAGTTCACGTCCAGTGTGAAAGAAGTGAAACATTAACTGGAGAACCAAACAAAACATGATGTGAACTTTGTTCTGCTGACAAGAAACAATCATCAACGCGACGTAATCAGAAGAATTGAATAGTTTTTATATAAAGTTAGACCATGACATCTTTGTGTCCTCCTGTGTTCAGACAAACAAACGTAACCTAATTCGTAGAGGTGAAAATATATTAACGTAGTTTCAGGCAACAAACATCTTCAAGTGTTCTTTTGTCTGACCAACATTCCAACTTCTATGTTCAATCATATGAAAGAAAGAGAAGCAAGAAGAAGTTTCCCTCTGATGTTTGAACAACTAAACAATTATAATACCAATAATGAACAACTTCACTGTCTCACACGTCCTTGGACTGTTGTTAAACATCTGATCTAATCTGTGTTGGAGGACGTGAACAGACGACGTCTACCTGCTGTTCATCGTCTCAGACATGTGACCTGATGTTTGTAAAGATCAAGTTCATCGTTCACAATCTGCTGCTGGGAGGAAAATATGTGCAAAATGTCCACAGGCACAATTGAGCTGGGGATGGATGAAAGAGATTTCTCTTCATTATGAGGAGGCAGAAAAAGAAAACGCTGTCCTGTTGGACGGGAAGACGTCCAAATGTTTGTCCTGTGTTCAAAGGGAGTCTTTTATGAGGCGGCAGAGCAGAAGAGCAGCGAGTTGAACAAACACAAGAGGCCCTTTGTTGTTGTGTGCGTGCGTGCTTGCAGAATGATGCGACTAACAAATGTATTTTTAGAATAAAAGATATTTTAATTACTGTTATTGAAGATATTCAATGGGTTTTAATTTGTATTGTAACAACACTTAAATTCTCAATTAAAACCTTTTTTAAGATCAAAATACTAATGAAGAATTATTTTACCCTTATGTCTTTCACAAATATGAATTATATTTATTTGCTGTCTTATGAAAAAGAAATTAAAGGATTATCTTAACTTGAGGTCTTTAAACCGGCGTCGGAGCAGCGGAGGACAAGATGTGTCAAATTCTGTCAGTTCAAACTGAGTTAAATTTATATGAATCATATTTCTGTGATGTGAATCTGCTGCTTGTTTTCTTGAATGCTGCGCTCGTGTCAAAGTGATGAAGATCTTCGGGTTTCAGTGCGTTGAACTCTCACTGCTTCTTTTATACATATTTAAAAACACGGAATCCTCCATTTCCCATAATGCTGCTAGATTTTCTGCAGACTCTTCAATGCTCACCTTCAGTTTGTAACAAGCTTTCTGTTCTACATCTTGTTATCTGCAAACTCAAGGTTGGGTGACCCTGATGACATCACTATGACATCATCACAAGGAAACTGAACTGCATGTGAAAATAAAGGAGCTTTCGAGTTTTTGACAAAGCTAGAAAATGGACTGAAAAAACAGCTTACATATTAAATAATAGTAATAATAGTAATAATAATAATAATAATAATAATAATAATAATAATAATAATAATAATAATGAAACCTGTCTGTTAATCAGACTCTCTTCCACACATGAAATGTTTGGTCTTCTTTACTTCCTGTCCTTCTGATTCACGATTACTAGTTTTCTCTTATCGTTGAATTTGAGCTGGGAGCTGAGAAGCCACTGGGCGGCTGCTACCAGCTGACCTTTGACGTCTGACAGAAGCAGATGACGACAAAGAGAAAGCGGACGAGTAAAGAATCAGATTTTAATCTCAGACGCCCTCCGAACTCTTGTGTGGTTGAAAGTTTTCAGGGTGCAGCGGCGGAGCTCCGCCAGTAGGCGGCGAGCTGCCACTTTCCCCCCGAAACCCGAAGCTTGTTTGTGTTGGACAGATGACTCACACTGAAGCAATAACCCATAAATTAAACTCTGTTCCTGAGGGTGGGCGTTCACAGCGCGCCAACGCAGTCTGTTTTCATTAGAAATCATTATGCAGTGGGAAAGATGTCACCATGGAAACCATAGCAATCGAAAGCAAAGAAAATGCTTGACTATGAAATGTCTCATATATATATATACAAATGGGTTTCAATTGTTTTTATAGAAAAGCTATCGAGGTTCTTTCCAGCTCTATCAGTCCATTTAAAAGATGTACCCACTTCTTTAATGCAGTTTGTTTCAACTTCCCTCAATTTGTTTCCATCTTGTAACTCGTTTTAAAATAATCTTTTAAAAGGTATGAATTGAAGGTGGATAAGAAGAAAGAAAGTTTCCATTAACTGTTAATATTTAAAACACAATTACTTCGAAAGAACAAGAATTACGTTTAAAATCCCGCTCCGTACATGTTTCGGTGCACGCTGACTTGACGTTTCTGGTCCCCAGATGAAGATGCAGAGTGAGAGCTCTTCACTTTCCCTCTGCTCTGCGGTGAAAATCATTCCACTACGTCAAGTTGTCCCGTCCGCTCGGTGAAGATGTCTGCGACGGGTACAGGCGGCTGTGGACCCGGACCCGGACCCAGCCCGGGCCCCGGGTCCTCCAACCCCCGGAAGTTTAGCGAGAAGATAGCGCTGCATACCCAGCGGCAAGCCGAGGAGACCGCCGCCTTCCAGGAGGTCATGATGGACATCACCTCGACCAGGGTAAGTCCGAGACGGAGACAGGAGGCGGAGAGCTGCCCGGAGGAAGAGAGGCCTTGCCCGGGTTTGTCAAGCTCCGAGATAACCATCTGCCTCTACATGGCGCTCGGCTGACAAGTTGGTCATTTACGTGAAACAACATATTGACACTATTCATTTTCCGGCTTATGCTTCAAATCGAAAGTTAGCAAAAATGTTTGCTAATTTCCGATACGCCGTTAACGTAGTTAGCAAGCATTAGCTAGGTCGGCTAACTTGGCTTGTTTACTATCTTACGTGAACGCCGCTGTCATCCCGCTCCGCTCAGCTCACCGAGGACAGAACGACCTGCGGAACTCCGTTCAAAAATCTGGTAGTTCAGTACAACTCTGCCTTTTGCCACATGCATAATACATAATGAAAAAAACTATTTAGATATATTTATAATCATTATAATCTCCTGGTATATTCGGCTGTCAAATGAGACACAAAAAGGCAGTTGATTTCATGGAAATCGTAAGTTTTCAAACTGGTTCCAGTCTCCTGTAAGGTTACAGACATCCTTTTTAAATTAGGTTTGCTGGTAAGATTGTTTTAATTTCAAGCGAAGCAAATAAGAAAATATTGCAGATGTTATTTAACATCCTAATTAAGAAGTTCTTTTACATGAATCAAGTGAAAACATGAAATCTTTGCTGGTTCCATCTCAATCACATGCAACAAGTTCGGGTGTATAAATATATTTGTTTGATGTTCAGTTCTGGTAAATAATAGTATTTATTTACATTATAAAGTGTTTAAATATATGTAATATATAATTAATATGACGATAGATTCTAACCATCACTTAAACATTACTGGATATTAAGACTGATACTGTTACTGTCATTAAAAAATATTGATAGAGAAGAATCACAGGGCTGCTCTCTTTAATATACCATTATTATTATGAACTCCAGCAAAAGTTCCATCAACCTTTTTCTATTTTTGTTTCAGTGAAAGTGAAATACATTATATTAATATCTATAATCTTAATATATGTCTTTTTTCATCCAGAATATATCAGCAGATGTTCTTCATATAATAAATAACATTAAGTAAGCACTGTCAGCAAAATGCAAAGTTTGACATGTGGGTATTAATGTTGTTTCATGTCATGACATCGGTGAATCCTGATGGATGTTAGTTGCTCTCCCTGACCCGACTACAAACTGTTGTTTCTGTGGAGTCTATCTGTAATTAATTTCTTCATGTCAGAATGTGATTGTTTGATGTTGTCGTTTTGTGTCACTCCGGTCCATCTTGTTGAATTGCGACCAATCACAGCATGTGTTTACTTCAGCTGTTTGTTTCCTAAACCGAGCTGTCTTCAGGCTGGAGCAGGCGCTGGCTGACAAGTACATGTTCCTTACAAGTAAAAGTAATAGAAAGACAATTAGTAAAATGATGAAACCAGAAGAGTGAAAAAAATCTATTAATATTTAAAGTCAACTGGTCCCGTTGCTCGATCCCCGTCCCGTTCAGATGCTTGCTGCAGGACAACGATATTGTGTAAGAGCATGCACACGCATGCACACCCGTGCGTGCAGAACATTGCATCACCACAGCGTCTGTATCATACTGTAGCCACCGCTAGTTACCTGTCTCTCACAGAGACCCGCCCCTGCTCTGCCTCCGTTTGGTAACCGGTTGGTTACAGTAATATTCAGTTGGTTGGTGTGATCAACAGATGATTGACAGGCTCTGAGATCCAATCAGAGACAGAGTAGGGGCTGGAAAATGTGTGTGTATGTGTGCCATAGTCCAAAACAGACGGAGTACAGAAGCAGTGAAAAGAGACTCATCAACATTTAACCACCTGTGTGTTCTTTATCGCCCCCGTCCACATGGGTCATCTTAATGACGCGACCTGAACGAACCCGACTACCAAATACTAAACTCGACCTCTAAAGTTGTTTCTGATCTGCGATGAAATCACACTGTGTGTTGATGTGGCTCTGGAAGTAGAACTGAAAACGTTGTGGTTTGATCTCCCCCAGAGAACAGGCCACAGTGTCCTTCAGCTTTAGGGACGACGTGGTGAGGAGATTTCTCCAGCAGCTAGTTAGAGTATGTAATATTTTAAATGACAGGGTCACATTCATCGGAGTATTTGGTTTCATGATCTTCTAATGGCCTCTGTTGTTCTTGTCTGTTCCAGCTCCAGGCCCAGAAGCTCCGCCTGGCCAGAACTCAGGGTCCTTACTATGGAGGCTCGCTGCCCAACGTCAACCAGATAGGAAGGAGCCCTCAGGACCTGCAGGTGACTGACACCCAGCAACTTCTTCTGGTTTCTATTACTGCCGTCGCAGCAACTAATGCTACTACTGTAAAACTTTATTTGTATAGCACCTTTCATAACAGCAGAAGCATAAAACAACATTAAAATAATAGAAAAGGGCAGTACAGTGAGGACATGGACAACAACACAGAGATTTAAACATCAACCAAGAAATAAAATCAGCTAAAAGCAAGAGTGAACAAGTGGGTCTTGATCTGTTCTTTAAAGCTCTCGACAGAGGCTGAATGTCTCAGGTGTAGTGGCAGTTTATTCCATGTTCTCGGTCCGTAGTAGCAGAATGCTGCTTCACCGTGTTTTTTACATGTCATTGAAGGCACCTCGAGCAGGTCAGCACTTGAAGACCTGAGGGGTTTGGAACATCTCTAAGCAGGCGGTCGTGTAGGTAGGAAGGTGCCAGACCGTTTAGACATTTATAAACTAGTAAGAGAGTTTAAAATCAATCCTAAAAACAACTGGGAGCCAGTGTAGTGAAGCTGGAACTGGAGTAATATGTTCTCTCTCCTTAGTTTTAGTTAAGATTCTGGCTGCTGCATTCTGAACAAGTTTCAGTCTGTCAGTTGTTTTCTTTGGCAGGCCAGAGTAAAGAGTATCGCAGTAATCAAGCCGAGAGAAAACAAAAGCGTGGATCAACGTTTCTGCATCCTCCAACGACAGCTCGGCTCTAATTCACGCAATATTTCTAAGATGAAAGAAGGCATCTTGGTAAGAATAAAGGACCAAGAATGGAGCCCTGTGGAATACCAGAACATATGTCGTGTTTGTCTGAGTCAAAGTCAGCTAGCCTGACAAAGTAGCTTCTGCCTGTTCGGTAGGAGTGAAACCAAGACAAGGCCGTGCCTGACAA
>CAAKHC010004083.1:0-16633 GCA_901007825.1 Macroramphosus scolopax | reverse complement strand
GTTTGTTAAGATGATACATTATAGTTTGTTGCTACTTGAGTCGTCAGGTGATCGCCTGTGAGCTGCAGCAGGTCGGGAACGCTCACCTCAATTTGTACTTGAGTGTGTATTTGGTTCGGAGGTGGGTCTCACCCCGACCGCCCGGCCTCCACTGGCAGCTCAAGTCCTTTGTGTTGCGGGACCAACACATTAAATTGATTGGCTTTTCTGGAGGCACTGGAGAGAAAAGACAAACACACAAAGAGAAAAACTTAAAGCAATAAAAGCCTCATTCTAAATAGAATTAAATGACGTTACATATTGCAGTGAAATGTACCGAAAATTCCTAAAATGATTCTTTATTTATTCTATATAAAGGTGTTTCTAATATTTTGGACTCCACTTACTGCCCACATAGAGGCAGGAACCAGCCAGGACGTGTCCATCTGCTCCATGACACACCAGGTTGTCTCCAGACTGCTGCTGAGAGCCGTTCAGGCTGTGCAGGGTGACACTCAGGGTGTCAGGGCTCACCACGCTGTAGGTGCTGCCGGACAGGCGCATGCCGTTGAGCGTCCAGTACAACGTGCTGGCGTGGAGGCCGAGCTCGGGGGTCAGCTTGCAAAAGGCCGTCAGGCTGGAGCTGATACGCAGGACGGCATCCTGCGGGGAGATCACTGCCACCTCTGAGGGGCGGACAGACACACACATACACACACAAGTTAGGTAACTGTTAAAAATCCCCTGCCTTCTCTTCTCAGAGCTCAGTGACATGTCTTAGAAAGATGTCTTGTTTTGACTGATTCAAATATTCAATCTCATTCATATAAGTGGGATGGACAAAATATTAGGAACGCCTGTCATTATAACCCACTTACAGTCCAACAGCACCATGAATCACATTAAAATAACTCACCATCTCTCTCAAACAGACTCAATAAAATGTGAACATGTTGATCCTCACAAAGGGAGGATTTATTGCAGGGCTGTTGCATTGTCCTTGCTTTTATTCAGGTGTACCTAATAAACTGGCAAGTGAATGCAGATGAAATGAATAAGGAGAGTGAGTAAGAAGAGCGAGGGGGATTTTCTTTTGTTACATATTTTCTTGGCACACGAAGGAGCCGGTTGTCTTACGACAGTAAATCTATCATCGTCCCGTCATGCAACAGCGCCGATGAACAATTCATTTCAATTTGTCTCATCAGTTCACTCATTAACACGTCTAATTAGACGTGTTCTCAGTTTGACACTGTAGAAAATCAAACCTCATGATTTATTTTCTGTTACTGCATCCAGATTAATGAGGGAAGATTTAGGTTTCTATAGATACGATTTCAATAGCTGAATAAAGTCTGATGTCACTTTTGCAAAAGTTTCAGACCAGTTTAAATCCAATGTGCCCCAGTTTATACCATCTGTTATCACAGTGTACAGTTGGTAGTGTTGCAAATGATTGTGGGTAATATAAGATGTTCTGTTTAGTAAAATTCACTTGTCAGATATTTTTGAACAGGATTAAAAAAAAGTTGTATTATAAATACTTTCTCAGAATCTTATTACAATTCATAAATATTATCAATATATGTCAAAACTGCAATATTAATATTTTCCTTCAAATCAGTGAATTGACTGATTTCTTAATATTTTGTTATTTTTATACCCAATTAAAGCTTCTCACTTCCAGAGCAACTGATTAATCATAGAGAGACTCTGAGGGTTACAAAGAGGAGATGAATGCTCTGGACCGACAGTAAGTGTTTGGTACTCACGTGTTGAGTTGCACATCCCAAGTGGAACAATTAGAAGAAACATGAAGGGCAACATGTTTCTTACATCCGGTGTTTTCCTCCCTGTCTTTTTGTCTTGCAGTTTCCAAAGATATGAAGAAGACACAAAGGTTATTGAAGGATTTCCTGCGCAGCTTCACCTCCCAGCTGTTGTCAGATCAAATGTTGGTTCCTCTGTGAATGTGTGATGGGGGAAACATGGTGTTCGCTCCCAATAAGCTCAGTGTGGCTCCGGTGCAGCTGCAGACAACTACAACACTGCTTGCTCCTCCCGTGTTTTCCCAGTGAGCCACAAGTCATGATAGCTCCTCAATCGGTTCCCTCCCAGAAACACACCCACAACACACACAAGAACACTGGAGCAGTCTGTGTCAGATGTGTCTGCAGCCGAGGACCATGTTAGGACAGAAGAAGGAACAGTTGGAGAGCTGTTCAGAGCAGTCTGAGATTCTTGCTCACATGGATTTATACCTCTACATATATTTACCAATATATGTATTGAATGGGAACATTGTGGGCCCCAGGACCCTTTAAAACATACATGGATGTATTTGGGACAGTTGTAACAGCCACATTTTCAACATGTTAACTAGCTTGACCGCTGGTAGGACAGGTTCAGTATTTATGTTTCTATTTCTAATTTAATATTACTTGTTTGGCCTAACGTGGTTCCTTTGTTGTAATGAGGAAGACATCCAACTGAGCATGTGATCTCCATGAATTCAACACGTTACACCTGTCCCTAGTTTCCCCTACTGACGCGGAGGTACTGCAATGTCTATGTTACTGTTTGATACTTCATTATTCAACATCACAGTGGAGTCGAGAGCTTTTAGAGAACTAAAGAACCTTTTTGGATGAGAGACAGAACTTCCTCAAGTATTTACAATACCAGTAACCACTCGGGATTTCAATCTTCAAACATTCATCCTTCAGTTTGAAATTTTACATACAAAACACAAATCAGAATATATAATGTTTCCATTTAACAGTCAAATAGTTTAACAATGCAGTACCTTGTCTTGCAGTGTCTTATGTGAAGAGTCTGAAAAAACTGTTTTGCATATTACTCATATTAATGCTCATCACGTTGTCACCCTTTCAACCCACCAACCCCGATAATAAACACGAACAAAATACAATCATTCGGCCATCTGAGATAATGTACACGTGTTTTAAATCGTCAGCTGTGGTCTTCATCTCTATTCATCCAGCTCGTTGATGCTCCATCACTCCTGCAATAAACGGTCCATCTGTCTGCCCCAAGCAGGACATCTGCCCTGATCTGCTATCTGCTACATTTTTATGAATGTCATCACTGCCATATTATGCACTGCAGTGTGTGTTTGGGGGGGGGCAGTGAGTGTGTGCGTGATGATGATGAGGCTGATGCGCGTGACGCCACCAGTACAGAGCAGATCAGCGGACAAGACTGGACCTGAAGCAGCAGCAGCAGCAGCAGCACGCAGCAGCACAAAGGGAGCTCAGTGCTGCTTGAAGCTCGACTCTCCGCTCCTCTCCAGCGGCTTCCAGACGCTCCGCTCCGGCTCTGCGGCAGGATGTGCGGCTTCTCGGCCCTGCTCTCGGTGCTTCTTGCGGGGCTCGCGGCGGCGGCGGCGTCCTCGGATCTGTTTGACAACCAACTGGGCGACATCAATTACTGCAAAAAGCAATGCCAGCTCACCATCAAAAACAAAAGCCCCGCTAAAGTAAGTTGCTCCTCTATGCTGTAGCGGATCTTCTCCCTGCAGGACGCGCAGTGAGCTGACAGAAACATCGGACATCTCGGCGCATGCAAAGCGATGCTGCCTAACAAAAACAACGCATATGGCATCGAGAAAAGCCTCTACTTTGAAATGAAATAAATAAAATGAGGTCTGTGTGAATGTAAAGTCAGGCATCAGGCTGGCTCCGATTTTTCGCTGCATCCTTGGATGCTACGACGAACAATCAGGCCGAAAAAAATGGATGCAGCTCAATTTCCTTTTCACCTTAACCGCTTTCAATCAGCACAGCTCGGGATGCACTTGTAATAAAACGACTCCACAATTAAGATGCGCAAGGCCACACGTACTTCGGGCTGTATATGATGAGACAAGCTGATGTGGACCTTGAATCATCCATATTTCACCGTTTCGACTGCGCCCTGCTCAGACGCGAGAACCACGGTAGATGTTTCTGTTCCTGCGGTTTACAGACTTCATGCTAAGATCTCGATTTTTCTCCACCCACCTCCTCCTGCTGCTCTGCCCGCCTTCAGGTGTGGTTCAGACATTCTGCAGGGCAGCAGGAACATCGCTGCATCACAGTTACCTGCTGTAACACGCTGGTGAAGGTAATGACTGAGGCCCGTGCTTTGTGTGGGCCTGTTATACTGGACAATAACTGCAGACACCTTCAAGGAGTTGACTTCAAACTATGAGGAATTGTTTGAGATAAACACCAGTCTGTAGTCCCAGTTGAAAAAGGGGAAACGCAGTAATGATGATGACATGCACACGGCTGTTATAAAGCGGTCATGGTCGCTCTCTCCGTCCCTCCCGTTCCTGTTTTATTCACCAGAGGGCGCTGTTTCCTCGTTTCGCTGTAAGAAATATGGAAGGCATGTTCATTTTCCTTTCTCACCAAAACTATTAAATTAGTTTTCTTTTACAATAACTGAAAGCTATTAGACTGTCAGCTGTGACAGGCTCCTGGACAACACATCTAAGTGGGTTTCACATGGGTTTTACCAGGGTTAGGCAGGCTTCAGCAGGGCATGGGCTCAGAATGGGCGACAATATTGCCTGGGTTGGGTTTCCCTGATGGAGCCCACTTGGATATGTTTGGCTGCACTGTGCCAATCAGAGATTCCATAACCCATCTTTGTCATATTTGAGAAAGTGCCTCTAATTCTGTATCCTTCCTCCTCTCCGTGTTGTAGGACTCCATCATGAACGCCTGTCACCGTGGCTGTCGCCTCTATTCCATCTGCCAGTTCGTCAATGGTAACGCTGGCTTCAACGCCAGCAGGGAGGAGTGTCAGGGAGGTGAGTCAGTCTGTGGTCTCTGTTACACTGTTTGTTTGACTGAGTTTGATGGTCTTGCAGTGTTGCTAAGGGGGCTGAGGTCAAGAAGAAAATGACAGGCAGTGGGGCTGAATCCTCCGGGAAATAACATTTGCATGGAGTCAGAGTTGTGATTGTGAATTTTAAAGGCATGCTAAGTGAAACATGACAGGTTGAACTCGATTGTTTCAAAGTGTTGAAGGCAATCCCCCCCCTGCTAAATGTTGCACCGTGTCTTTTGTTTTCATTATTGGTGAAAGCTGAAATTAGTTCTGGGCGTTTGAGGCTGTTCAGCCAGATTGGACTGCTGTATTGGAAATCAATGATGTGATTTGCAGTCCAGACAGAAGATGCCCAGTTTCCCCAGGTTTCAATAACGGTTGCGTTGAGTGAATCATCTCCTCAGGGGCCGACAGATAAAATGTTTCCCTCGCATCTTTGTCTTCCCACATAAACAGCCTGTACTTTGTTTTACGTCTTCCTCTCTACTTCAAAACTGACTGGAGTGCCCTATGCCCACTCTCTCTGTCGTTCTTCTCCTGCCTCTTTTCACTCTTTTCCATCATGCTTTCGCTTTCATGCTTCTCAACTGCCCCCCCCCCCTCTCTCTCTCTCTCCAGCATGCCAGGAGGCATATATTAAACTACTTGAGCAGGAGGCCTGCAGCACAGGATGCGCCAGCCAACCCGCTGAACCTGAGATCAAGAGGAGGAAGGTGAGAAAATCGACACAACAAAAGACATGCAGATGCACACAAACAATACTTTCGCTCATGACGGACGTTTTCGATCCGATCTGCAGCTTAGGGCCATGACTCTCCGACCAAAGCCCCCGTCTGTGATGGAGGCCGTATCCAGTTGGTGCAATGACATCGTCAGCTCCGCCCAGAGCTTCATCTCCTCCACTTGGACCTTCTACCTGCAGGCGGATGACGGCAAGGTTGTGGTTTTTCAGGTAGGTGTTTTTCTTTTGTTTGTTACAGAGTATTTATGATTCTTTTCGATGCAAACTGCTTATATTAAGGTCAGTTATGCTGCTCCCCTCTCACAATGTTTGGGATAAAACGTTATCCCAGTCCCTGAAAGCCTTTTATTAAGCTGTGTTTTATGTTTCTGGCTGCAGAAGTTGGATTATTTGGGCTGAGGGAAAAGATTCCTGTGGTTGACGTCAATAGGAAACAATTTCACCGACAATGACCCAAACTTCATTCTAGAGAATTAAAAAAACTGGACTGGCAATTTGAGAAGTGCAGTGCAGCAACATAGAAGTGTATTTATGGGAATAAAACAGGAAAAGGAAATATTTTCAGAGCCAGAACAGATGCAATAAACCAAATTCAAAAAAATAATGTATCGGTTTTCAACACAGTGCTTGTACATCAAAGTATTTTAGCTATAATATGATGTTAAATGTAGCCGCACAATTTGTATTAAGCAACTTTTACTTTCATTTTTCTGAATATTAGCTTAGATTATATAAGAAACAATAAACCTTCACACTGAAATTTCCATAATTTCACTTTCCACTGACACTATATTTTTGGCCCAGTGAGTCTTTGGAATGCAAAATGATCAGATGAATGTCTGCAGGGCTTTCCATAGCTTCTGTTTTTAATGGGAGGTTAAAACCAAGCCAGTAGACCTTTATATTATCTCCTAAGCAAACCCATCCTTCCTGTCAAGATTATGAAATTTACCCTTTGCGTTACGGCGTCGTAGAACTTGGGTCACTGCCAAAACATCTCACTGCTCATTTTACAGTCAGTGCATCTGTGAAGGTTGAGTGATCAAGGGCGCACAGCAGGCTGCGACACGGCGGGTGAATTCTGAGCGCTGCAAACAGTTCTTTCAGCACAATAGTTGCTTATAAGTGTCCTTTTAATTCATGGCCCTGCCCTCAGCACTATGCATATTTCATAGCAATCATGGCTAGTAATGGTGAAGTGGCCTGACTAATGCTGTGGCACATAAATATTCAAAAGTGGTCTGTGATTTGAGAGGGTGAACTGAATGTTCCTGACAGGCCCATTATTTGTACTATGGTGTGATCGAGAGAACATTTTAACTCAAAAAAACGTGAATTGATGTTAAAGGCACAATTTGTAGCTGATCTAAAGCAGTACACATTTTACACTTTAAACCTACAGGGGGCGACATAACACCAGAAAGTTGAGCTGTCTACCCCAATTGTAAGAAACAAGGAAATACTAACTTCCTCAGCATAAGCCAGAGGGTGAAATGTAGGTCTCCAGTATGGAACATAACAGGGCTGATGTATTGTTCCCTTTTCCCAGCTGCCGCCAGGTGAAGAGCCCTGGAGATAGATATTAGTGAACTCCATGAGTATAGACGCAGCCCTCTGTTACAGCCGTGGCTCCTTCACACTACAAACTTCTTCCCATATGAGACATGGCTGTCCGGGGCTAGCTGATTAGCATCCGTGGAAGTTATGCCTCTAATGAAATTAGGATTAAAGTGAGGCCAAAGATGGGTTTTTAATGCAGACTTTTTGTGAAGGATCTTTATAGAATTGGAGTTTTGAGCTGTTTTTACTTTATGCAAAAAAACAAAGATACAGTGATGAACTTTTTTTAATATTTTATTGAATTGTCATCTGATTCCACATGCATTTCTTCACATTTTCCAAATATTTAAATATCAAATTAAAAGGTTTGGAATGCTTTCCCATCATGCTTACTAAGGTATAAAGCCAAATAAGTAAACCACCTATGCATTAAAGATATAAAAAGCTTTGGTCTGTCGCACCACCAGACTACCATATCCAACCATTTCCTCCGATTACAGCTACATAATTAAAGGGCTCCGTGGGAAATTACAGTATTTATGCACAGTAACCCAAATAGTAAAGCTGCAGCGCTGATGGGGAAATTCATCATCCTGTATGAGAAACTGTCCACTAGCTGGGAAGTGTGACCTCATGTAGAGATGCAGCAGCCACAGAACATGAAATTAGCAACATTTGTTCCGGATTTTGTGATGGATGTTTGCTTTTTATGGCAATGACATGCGAGCTGAAGCTGCAGGGGGAAAGCCAGACTAAAGAGGGCTGTGAGGAGGAAATCGGGCTTGTGTTTAGTGGTGCACCTGGCAAGACGCCACCAACTTGACAGATTAAGTCACTTAGTGTTGAAACAACAGAAATTGTAGGGACATTAGAGGGGCAATAGGAATCATGTGGATAATTATAAGGAGACGACTGTCCAAATGTTTCATATGTGTGCTCGTGCGTGTCTGTGTCGCCTCAGATGGCTGGTTGTGTGCATCCTTCGCATCAGGAGGCTGGCAGACTCCAGTCAGGAGTAGCAGTTAGCTCAGATCCCTTTCAGGTCTAACTCAAGAGGAAATGGAGGCAATCCTGGTAAATCACAGCCCTCTACCTCAATCCGTCTCCCTCTCACTACCACTTTGTCATTTACACATCGGCACATCATTGTGTGAGAGTGACTCTAATAAAAGACTTCCTCCGGCTTACGGCAGTGAGATAACCTGCAGAGCAAATTAAACTTTGTGTTGCTGAATGGAAGGTGAGACGTCCCGACCCTACGGCATTTCTTCTTTACAGCTTCATTAGTCATCATAAAGGTCTATTTATGATATGTGCATTGGTACGATATGTACTTACCGTGTAAGTACATATCGTACCCACCTCCATGGATCTTACATGGAAGTGGGTGTGGCATCCCACAGATGCTTGATTGGATTAAGATCTGGTGTGGCAGGGCGCATTATCCTGCAGAAGGAGCATGACCCATGACGCATGACCCTGTCGCCGGTTCACCGGTTTTCCTTCCTGGGATCACTCTTGTTAGGTACTGACCTCTGCAGACCGGGAACATCCCACCAAGAGCTGCCGTTTCGGAGATGCTCTGACCGAGTGCTGGAGCCATCACAATATGCCCCTTGTCAAAGTCGCTCACTTACGCTTGACCATTTTTCCAAGGTGTTGGACAAGGTGTTGACTTGCTGTCTAACATATCCCCCCACTGACAGGTGCCACTATAACGAGATAATCAATGTTATTCCTGTCACCTCTCAGTGGTCCTAATGTCATGGCTGATCGGTGTATTTCCTCAGTATCATATAACTATAACTGTATATGTCAATACAAATATTTGTAGTATTGTCACAATTAGCCACAAGGGAGTGCTGGAATGAAAGAACAGATTTTAGACCAATTAAATCCAATATCATTCTAATGCAAGTCATATGCATGTTTTCTGAATTGACTCGACGGGTTGACGCTCGTTAGTGTTTGCAATTAGGATTAAATGAGTGCTTACATTAATTTGTATATATCCCATCAGCCTCTTAAAAAACAAAACAAACAGACTGTGACCATTTTTATCCATCGCTCCTCTGCCTGAAGCTCTCTGTCTCTTTATGGCATGAGACATTACTGATCACCTTTTCCATCCCCGCTCTTAATGCACGACAGATGGAAATCAGACTCGCTGTGATTGTCAGATGTCTGCAGGCTGCAGCCAATGAGAACGATCCTCTTTAGATGTGCCTTTGCATTGTTATATTGGCGCTGCATCTCGTTTCAATGCTCTCATTCAGAAAACTCTGCCCACTAGTGGTCATTAACCAGAGGACCACGAGATCCTGAGGACTGTCGATGTTTTCAGAATCTAACTGAGTAACCAGCCGTGCATCCCAATCTTTGCTGGAGAAATAATCAGATCAGTAGTTTAACTAAAGTAATGAGCATGAATGAAACTCATTGAGCTGGTTTCACATAATAGTGCAGCAGCAAGAGATTTCAAAGCCTATTGATCCAGGTCAGTATCGGAATCGATAAATACTGGAGGATTGACACTCCTGCAGTGTGATATACTGTACAGCTATTGAATAAGAGCGTGCATGTCGTTGCTGAGGCCAGCAATAGTTCCGTTACAACTGACTGCGGCTGCTTTTGTAGTGGAGGGAAGGTCGGCAGTGGGGAACCGAAATCCCCTTTTAATGAGCTCTCTAGGGGAACCAAAAGCACGGCTCACATAATGAAACACACAGCAGCACAAATACTGACAGCAGACTGCATGTGTATGTTTTACATTTTCTAAGAGGTCTGGGTTCAAGGGTTTTATTTTTCACTGAACTCATCTGGATGGGTGAGAAAGACACTCACACATATTGAACAAGCTAGAAAAAAAGGATTTAAATCATTAGTTTGAAGTTACACTATTACACTTCAGTGTTAAACGCTGCAGGTAAGTCGGACCATTCAGAAAACTTTACATCTACAGGATGACACAGGCTCAAACAATTCCTATGTTGATCTGATCCTGCCCTCTGACCTTTCTGTGGACTGTCTTTGTTGCTCCTCAGAGCCAGCCAGACATGGAGTACTCTCTCCCCGAGCTGCAGGCTCCTCGATCCAGCGTGGCCGACAAACCCTGGCCTCCGCTCCACTCTCACACCCAGAGGCCTCACGGTGAGAACACAAACTGTACATGCACGCATGCATCAGTGTAAGAACACGTGCATGTGTTTGTTCCTTGTTGCTGTTGTATCAGTTGCAATCTAAATAAATACCAAAATTGACAGGCGTAAAAGCTCATGGTGAGAAGGGAGCATCCAGGGCAGGAAGCAAAGGGAAGCACCCCGTCCAGCACGCAGACGACCCCACAGCTGAGCACGACTTCCTGGGCTGCATGTCAAGGTGAGCTGGACTTTGAGTTACTGCGGAGGGTTCATCAGTAAAAGGTTCAACACGTCTGTTTACAATCTATTTCATTCTATTCTCTCTCTCTCTCTGCTCATCTCCTCTCCAGACGTTCAGGTCTCCCGCGATGGATTTTAGCAGCCTGTCTCTTCCTGTCAATTATGGTCATGTTGTGGCTTAGCTGTGCCAGCCTCGTCACTGCGCCGGAGCAGCACATCAAGACGCAGGTACACACACAGAAAAGCACCCTCACACATGCACGCATGAGATATCGGAAACGTCTGCAGCTGTTTAGCGACCAGGGATGTGCAGGTGTGGCTTCTGTTTCATGCTGTTATTACTGTTATGTGTTTTTCTAGCTGAGTATCAATGGAGATAAAGAGTTTCTTGACAACGCTCACAAAGTCAACCCGTACCATCTGAGTCCCGTGATCGCCGTCACCGTGAAGCAATCGGAGGACAGCCAGGGGGCGGGGCCGCTGCCCGTGAAGGTCGACCTCAACAAAACATGTGTTTAGAAGGTACCAATAGGAGAGCAGCTGTTTTCTTTCCCGGGATTACTTCGTTCTAAATATATCCGGTCCATCAGAGAACGGGGCGAAAGGATTTCATGTATCCAGAAGTTTTTAAAACATATTCTCCAGAGCACGGCACGCTCCCGTCATTTCAATATCTTACTGAAATATCTGACCTATGTTGATTAGATGGGCTCAGCCATGCCTGTTATCCACGTCATCTCTTTGTACAGTCCATCCTCCGATACAAGTTCATCCTTACTGAGGAGGCTCCTCATTGCTTGTTAATGAGATAGTGTAATGTTTCGCTCTCGTCTTAGAGCCAGATCGGAAAACGAGGAGAGGACGGATCACAGTGAAGAGCTTTTATATCATTTTTTCCACTGCTAGTGCGGACGAGAAAAGACAAGCTGAGATTCATTTTAGATTCAAATTGTCTCCTTCTCAGAGAGTTTGGATTAGGTGATGAAGATGAATGAAAGATGAGCAAAACACTCACAAACCCTGTAGCCCAAGTTCATGGCCTTCTTACATCACCTGTCTTGTTAGCTGTTGTCTCAGAAATTGACTTTAAAATCCCGAATAAGTTCACTGAGTTAAAAAAAACATGTGTTCCTCTGACTGTTTATATGATTGCGTCTGTGCGCCCACACATTCACAAGACGAGACACAAGTAAAAAAACACCGGTGCCACCAAAACATGAACTGGATTAAAAACTGAAGATTTGAATTCAACCTGTATTTATTTTATTCTCTATTTTCTTCCAATCGCCGACATGAGTTAGCTGTTAAATAGTGTTATTGAAGTGCCATGCAGAGTCAATTCATCATAATAATGTAATTGATCTGTCTGTAAAATACATGTAACACAGATTAGAACGAGACACATAGAGGGAAGACTGCACCTATTATTGTATTATTATTATTATCATCATCATCATATTATTGCCTCTTATATCGATTAAAGAGTTCTTAGCTGTTAAATGTGCCATGTGCTTTCTTAATAGCTGACTATTTTGTATGTCCCCAGAGCACATACTGAAGGATGACCTCTGTAATAATGTGTAATGCAAAGCTTTTAACATAGACTTTTGTTAACGAACAGAGTTGCACAGTCTTAGAGAAGATTTTCTGTTTTCCTCCTCGGTGCTTTTGCTGTCCTGTAACGCTCTCTTTTAATCCAGGCTATGTAGACAATACACCGTGCATGCAAGTGACGCTTTGATAGTTCATCTTAACCGCCCATGTCAGTACGGCCCGACTCTTCTGTAGACGTGTGTTTTCTTTGTGTTACTATTTACTGTAAACATAGAATGTGTAATAATGACTGACAATATCCTCGTTGTTTACAGGAAGGACTCTGAATTTAAAAGCCATTCAATCAATATCTGTGCTGGTTGATATCACAAGGAATACGATATGAACTTCAAACTGTATTGTTTCCTTTTTACTTACAACAACATAATGAATAAAGTGTTTTCATCGTAATTGATGGCGTACTTGTGTTACTCTTGTTGTGAGGACATCAGTCTGTTTACAGTCACGCTGATGGGACCTGACTTAAATGTATTCATTTCATACAAATTGTGTGTGTGTGTATGTGTGAGGTTAGTGTCGGTGCAGGATGAGTGTCCAGTGTGTTTGTGAAACATGTTGGTTTCGTCTGAGAAGATGTGAAGCAGATAAAGAAAGAGACAGAAAAAGCATCCGAGTTTCTGGACAGCTGAATATGTTATTGTTAAAACATGATATAGAACCATGAGGAAACATGTGTTTGTGCACAGGAGCAAAGGGGACAGGGCTTTTTTAAAACAGAAAAATAATTAAAACATGTATTCTTCAGCACGAAGATTTCAGTGCATGCCTAAATGATCTAAACATACTGTATGAGACGGGGGCATCCACAGACTTTAGATCATATAGTGCACATGGTTTGAGTTTAGTCTATTTTTTTTTAATATTATTTAAATAGCACAAGGAAAATCTTTTTTTCCTGATGTCTGGTCAACACTAGATCATTAACATGCAATACATGTTCAGTCCACTTGATGGCAGCCTAGATTCACAGATTGTCCCACTAGTTCTTCAAAGCAGCATCGGTCTGACCCAGTGACAGCAGTCACACTCGGTCCGAACACAGCAACAAATTAGGGTCCACAGATCTGATAGCCAGAGGGTCAGAGGCTGGATTGATAAGGAAATAATGAATTACAGTACCCTTTCTGTACTCTCTATTATGAGCCGTAGAAGCATAAAATATTTGCCCCATTAACCAAACCCTTTACTCTCAGGCTTCCAGATGTGGGACACCTCTGGACTGTAATTCATCGCTGTATTTGGTCACTGGACCAGATCAACGTTGCTTTGTGGGCTGTTGGTCAACTTTATATACCAATCTGTCGGGTCTTGTTTAGAATTGTCTGCTGATGAGCAATAACAGTTTTAATCATCCAGTTCGTGCTGTTGCAGTATTTCCTTCATTGAATGTCAAGTAGAAACAGAATGTGCAGCTGAGTACTATTAATTGTGCTCATTTCAGAGACAGTCGTGAGACAGCTGCACCAGACGGCAACTGTACCGCTACAGACTTCCAAGAGAAAGAAATGGAGTATAGAATCACGTTAAAGAATAGCTGATATTTACACCACAAAATAAATTAAGCTAAAGTTTTTGTTTCTAAATATGAGAGCTGCTGTAAATAGTGAGAGCAAATGATCCTGCTGGGACGACTGCTGAGGGAATAAATGAAGCACTAACCAACCTCCACCTGCGAGAGACAAAAGTTCAGGAGTGGGCAGCTGCCCTGAATGCATATGATACATTATTATATGGTTAACAACCCGGTTTAACGTCCACCGTAAAATAACTGTAAATTCCAAATTGATATTTGATCTTCCTTTTTATTTCCTGATGCTGAACAAGTGATTTTTTTTTAATTTTACTAAAGGACAACTTTGATCCTAATTGGTTGAATGGTCCTTTAAATTGTGCTGCAACTGTAGGAGAGGAGTTACATTATCCGAATTATTTTCTCATACACCGGTCCTTCAGCACTAAATTAGATTCACTCAACAAAAGAGGAGAGAAAAGAAGAGACAGATGGACATTTTGGCTTCTTTATTACAGTGTCAAGAAGAGATACAAAACAGGGACAACTGAACAGAGCCTCCAGTACATGTGTCCAATTAGCATAACGTGCAGACAGAAGGAACTATCAAAGTACTTCTCTTTGTTGCCAGCTGCGACTCAAAACCAAAGAATAGAAGCCTCTCTAAGAAGATATTAACTTACAACCTGAGATGTTTTGACAAGGAAAATTGAACATGCAGTGAGGAACGTGTGGTGCTGCTGGTCACCACAGGCCAGTGAACCCAGCAGATCGGAACACAAGCCTGCAGGCCTATAAGTGATGGGAACCTGAGACCCGGGGAACCAGGACAATAATGTTTCTTTGACTTCAGATTCACACACCGCACAGGAGGAGGGGGCTGTATCAGACTCTGATTGTCTGCCATACATTCAGACACTTAAAATAAGGAGAGAAAAATTGCCGACTGCAGTGCTACTTCAGTAACTTGACCAGGCCGGCCTTCGCCTAACGTGCAGTGAATGAGTTTGGCAGCAGCTGACTTCCCATTGATAACAAGCTGGAGAGAGAAAAAGAAGGTAGGGGGTTTCTGCAAAAATAAACAACATACTGGTGTGTAGACAAAACTACAATCAAAAGAATAAGGACAGATTGTACTTGCCACACTGACACATTGACTCACTGCATGCAAATGTCGCCTTTCTCTTGTGCTTCCTCCGTCTGTCAGTCGATTCAGAGGAAAATAAACTGAGATGTTACGGTCCTTGCAGCCTGAGGCTCAGACAACACACACACATCAGATGAGCTGACATTTATGACCTGATGAGAGCTCAGTCCGTACTCTGAACACAATGGTGTGTGGACATTGAGCAGTCCTAGGTCTAATCCAGCACTAATCCTTCGACATGGAGTGTGTGCCACTGTCAACGCAGGGAGGAAGCCCTCACACACCCGTGGTCAGTTTTTCCTGCCACAAGACAGTAGTCTCCAAGTAGGGCCGAGTATTTTGATATCATAACGTTTCGAATGCTCTGTCACACTTCGTTTTGTGGACAAGTTGTCAGGTTTGGAGTCAGAATGTTCCATAATAGCAGAAAGAGATTTTCTAAAACCATCAGGTGATATTTGTGCCTGAACTTCTTTCTCTTGTTTTTTTTTTCTGTCTAATTGCGGCTTTCGGAACTCTTAACCTTCATCTGTGCATGCCTACACATAAATACAAAATAGGGAATTGTCTAACCGGCCTCATATAGCAGAGTTGTGCAGAAACACAGCAAACTATTACCCTGCGACTTTGACTGCCACTCAGCTAATCGCCCACAGGGGGAGCTATGAAACCAGGTTTGAGTGCTGGTGGCCCCATTATTAGAATTTAATGGTTTGTGCGTTGCAAGAGGCTGTGGCTTCCTCTCTCTCTCTCTCTCCCTCTCTCTCCCTCTCTCTCCCTCTCTCTCTCTCTCTCTCTCTCTCTCTCTCTCTCTCGCTCTTCCTATCTCTCTCTCTCTCTCTCCCTCGCCCTCCTAGCAGAAAGCAGTGTGCTGCTCTTATCTGGCCAGACCTGCTGCAGGAGCCAACCTGCAGTGCATTAAACAAGCCACCACACATACACACACACACACACACACACACACACACACACACACACACACACACACACACACACACACACACACACACACACACACACACGCACACACAAACACACACACGCATACACACGCACACACACACACATGCACGCGCACACACACAAATTGTGTGGAAATGAACAGAATAAAGACAGAGAAGCGACAGTCATAGTCAGTTAAGGAAAGGATAAGGAGCGTCTATCAAGGGGATCGATTGGACGCTCTATTGTATATTTGTGAATAATTCATGTCAAAGATTACAAGCAGAGAATATGTCTTCTTACCCGGGGAACCTTGGTAAGACAGTGACCCTGACATGACAATTTAAATAAAGCTGAGATGCAGCAGGAATGGTCTTAATGGGAGTATGCAAATGCACCTTTAAATTATTAAACATCGTAGAAATAAATGGCACCTCAACATGTTTATGGTCCACCTTTCACAGAAATATTAGACAGTGCTTTTTATAATTAAACCACACACTGACATATATTTGGGTGAGTTGGAGGCTTCCCCAGAAAGACAAATTTAAATTGTGAATCTAGAATTGTTGGACCGGATTCTCCTACTGATTCCTTGTGCACATGGCAAGGCCTTAATTATAGAATATATTGGTTCAACATGTACCCCAAATATAGTGATTAAAAAAGGAATATGACGCTGCCTGAAATAATCCTAACTAAGCGTTACACGTTGCATCACTAACGTTAGCTATCACAGCTACCTTTACCTGGAAAGTTAACTAACCATAAATCCACTCGGTGACAAACAATGGTGAAATTGGTACAAAGAAAAAACATCATCCTGCGTTAATAAATTTGAATTATCTTAAAATTACATTTCAAACTTCAGAATATTTCTAGGGGCCGGGGCCCCCCATCAGATTTGGTCCCCCCAGCCC
>CAAKHC010004080.1:0-11670 GCA_901007825.1 Macroramphosus scolopax | reverse complement strand
GAACAATGAGCAGCACTGTTTTCATCCTGACCGCGCTCGAAGAGAAGACGGAGAATTACAGTGCACTTTCAGAGAAATAGCCCTCTGTCCCTGTTCCGGCCCTCTGGTACCTCCCCTCACACACACACACACACACACACACACACACACACACACACACACACACACACACACACACACACACACACACACACACACACACACACACACACACACACACACACCTACATCATCTACATCATGAACAGATGAGGACTTGTTGTTCAACACCTCCGGTAAGCACTCACCCATTTTATTTTTCGACACCTCCACCGATGGGGGTTACAATCTGTCCCCCTCTCTGGTGGTGTTTACTGTATAGTTTTTGTATAACATGTTTACCGGTTTGCACGTGTGTCACAGAGCAAACAGAAACTGAAGGTCAGTCTCCTCCCCTGAAGTCGTCAACTGCATCCGACTTTTGACGGGAAACAGCTTTGCATGATGCGAAATGTCTCCATTGCAAGTCATGTGGTGCGACTTGAGGCCGTTAAGAAGAATCTTTGTTTAGCATGCACAGACACAAAGCTATAGAATACACAATAACATCACATGCCGGCCTGACTAGAGAAAGGTATCCAGGTTGGGAAGATAATTGCGTTGTTATCCGAGAAAAGCCAGCGGCTGCATGATAAACAGCTCACTCCTGACATGGAGCCCATCACTTGGCTTCTGAAACAACAGCTGCTGGCGAAGGGGACAGCCCTGTTTACTCATCATTATCAAACACAAACAGTGGAAAATCCCACGCCTGCTGTCATTGCACTCCTTTCCTTGTTTTATTCAAGGACAGGGCGTGTGTGGTATCTGTATTCATCCACTGAGCCAGAAGTGTTACAATGAAGACGAGGCCACGTCAGGCTAACTGAGCTCGTACTACTGACCTTGTTACGGGGTCATCTTGCTCTGAGGGATGGCATGAAGCCTTTTGCTCTTTGAAACTCCTCAGGACACTGCAATGTTTACAATTACAATACACTCTAATCTGCCATGTTCTTAAATTCTGACATTAAGTTTTAAGGTAGACGCATGTTGTTAGTGTATGAGTAGATCTTCTGATTCCTGATATAACATTTGTATTGTAATAGCAGGATCTCAGGATCCATTATTAGAGCCAGACCAGCGTCACCTCGATCTTCTTCTGACATCACTCTGAAGACAACGGCTTGTTGTGAGTGTGAGATGTTTAGCTGGCAGACATGAACTGCAATCCCATGCAACCATTAAATTAATTAATGGCGCTCCATCGCTCTTTCAAAGACACAATTACTCCACTGGAAACCTGTTCAGGTTAACTTAGATGAAGCTAATTCCAGTCAACGACTCCACCTAGTGGAGAAAAGACCAAGGAGCGCTCATAAAACGTTATATGACTGATGGAGGGTCTATCACAGGTAAACAAACAGCAACCATGCGTCATGTCATTTACATCAAACACATTTAAAATGTAAAAAAAAACATTTAAGATTTCATCCCAGCTCAGTAGCGGAAAGAGAAGCAACATAAAACCAGGTGCATTTGAGCAAATAATAATTATTTATTAACAAAGGAGTTTGAATTATCGTTAAAAAAAATACAAGAAATGCAAAAGGAAAAAAAGGCCTGTTGATGCAGTTCAAAAGAAGAAGGCACATAATGAAAAGAGGGCTCTAAAAAAAGAAACGCTGTCTAACCGGCGCAGCAGCAGAAAACACACAGAACCGTCTCCAGTCAGGAGGCAACAGTCTTTTGCAGTGATGACAGTATATAAACCTTGTTGGATTTCTTTCACATAAAACAATTCAATTTTTGTCAGTCAAAGTGCTTCACAAATCACAAGAATAACGAGAATACAGTAGAATACCATGAAGTACCATGTAAATACCATGTATGGACAAGAAGTCCTTAAGTCAGCCCACATGAGACAGACCCCACAAAACTGGTCAAAAATGTATCGTTCTCCAGTCAATCAACATCCATGTGAACAACTGTTGAACCACATAATGATGATGGTAAAAAAGCTGACAGAGATGAAGACAATGTACAAGCCGAACAGCAGGCGGTCGATGACTGTCCCGACCATTTGCCATTCCTGCGCTGTTTTGGACCCCTGGCAGTGTTGCTCTACCTGGCGGTGGATGGCCTTGAGATGTGTCCTCAGCTTCCTCAGTTCATCCATAAGGGGATCTTTAGACGGTTTATCTGAAGCTATACGACCACAGATGCCCAGAAACTCATTTGGTGGTGGTGTTCCGGCATTCATTGCTGGAAATAACAAAAAGCAAGAACAGAGAGATGTTGTGATGCTCCTGCCTCCTTCAGCTTGGAGGCAGGAGCTGACAAAATAATAAGAACAAATGATGTAGGTATCTAATCTTTGAGTTCCAATTAGCAGCAGCTATTTTTTGTGTACCGTAATTTTCGGACTATAAGCCGCGCCTTTTCCCCCATTTGTCGACCCTGGTTTATATAGCGGTGCGGCTAATCTATGGATTTTTACTGCTAACGGCCACTAGGGGAATTCCCAAATCTATGGATTTTACAGGTTACAGTCCACCGTTACAGACGGGCACTCGGAAAGTGCTATCAAACAGATCTATCCCCAAATTGAATGGGTTATTCTTTGGTCCATGTTACGCTACTCAAGCAACTCCGGAGAAAATCGACTTGTTCGTTTTTGCGTAATCCTGCTAAAAGTCAGATAGCTTAGCCTGGCGCCGCTAATAAAACGTAGCAGCAGGAGGTAAATAAAAACAGTTAAAAAAGTAATACCTGTCGGAGGTGGTTCGAGGATGACAGTGACGTTACTCTTCTTTTTTGGAGGGAGGCAAACCAGAAAAGCTAGATAGTGTAGCACGAGGATGCTGAGCCATTGAGGCACTGCACTATACTCTCCGGAGCTGAGCTGGATATTGGTTATAAGAATTGTCTCCAAAAGACTTGCCACCATCAGAGCGAGACTGACTGAGAAGAAAACATCTGCAAAAAAAAAAAGAAGAAGAGGAACACTTATGACATAAAGGCATAAACGTTGTGTCATTAGGGAACACGAGGCGTCACTCACTGATCAGTGGTGCCGTCTCCCCAGTGACGGGCAGCAGGTCGCTCATGATGAGCAGGAAGACGGTGTAACCCAGGATGAGGGTCATCTTGAAGGAGGCTCTGTCCACACTCTGGGGAGGCAGCAGGAAGCTGAAGAGATCCACTGAGATGAGGAAACCGCTGGGGATCAGGAGGTTCACCACATAGAGGGTTGCTCTGCGTTTTAAGATAATCTTGGGTTGAGACACAAGACAAGGACTTTACAATGTTGGCCTAGTTTCCACGAGAAGAATAAAGCTTCTCCTGGAAAACCTACATACTCCACTGGCCGCCATATTTCTTTTTCCAAATAGTACAATAACTTGTATAACATAAGTGATAGACTTCACTATGGTGGAATTGTCATTATGAGAAATGTGAGCATTGATCTTGAGCACTAAGAAGGAGGATGGCAGCAAGACAAAAGGTAGGGAGGAAGTAAAAGGTGCAGCTGAGCAGGATGATGCCTTTGAACATTGTTTGCTGAGGATTAATTCATGGGTTTATTAGGCTATCATGTGTGGCATGCAGATGGAGAACTGGTTATGATCCTGTAAACGAAAGGAAAACAGAATAAGAACAGGTTGGGCAGGTGAAGTGACATACAGTATCTATAATCACAAGGAAGTCAGAGTGACAAAGGAGGGCCCACACCCAGGCCACATGACAGGAATGAGTGAAGATTAAACAGAAATAAGATAGGATGTTTCTGAAAACATTTGAGGCAAGATTCAGTCAACACGGATGCACATTTCATATCCGATCAGGATCAGCACTGCCTACAGTTTGACAGTTGATCAGAGCGTGTGCTTTGCACTGGATGGACCTCATCTGTACTTAAATAATTCAAGTTGTGTTAAAGCACAATTTATATGGAGAAAAGGCTTTTCAACATAAAAACATAAAGAGAGAGAAAGATGAGGAAGTACAGAATGAGGATGTGCAAATACATCTCAGATTCCATCATATATAGATAATAATATATGTTATCATGTGTATTCTGTCCCATCTTATATTGTACAATGTTGGTTTGCGATAATAAAAACTTCGGATTCAAACCACAATTGCTCATTCTAAGCTAAAGAACAGAAAGTTTTCAGGTGATTATACACCTGAGCAATGAGTGTTTTATTTCATTTCTGAAAATCCGCCCTAAATACTACACACTTCCCCTTTAAAGACACAATGTAAAGTGAGTTGATATGATAAATGATAAAACTGCTTACAAAGTATTTGATTGAAGAGTAGGTTCCTTCTTCTACCTCCAGAGTGGACAGAGCTGCTTCGATGCCTACAAGCTCCCACTCCCCTTTGGTCTGTATCACGTCTCGGGACTCCGATAGGATCTCTGCTGCTGAGGTGCCCTGAAGTATCCTTATGTCGGTATCTGAAAAGATGGAACACAATCTGATCATATTAAATGCTCACTCTCTACTTACAATTGCAGCCTGAACAAGCTAGTGCTGGTTTGGAGCCACAATTCTACTCCAATCTTTGTGTCGGAATGTGAATCATCTTGTACACTCAGAGTTTCATCCTCAGCTCATGCTAAGTTACCATAGCGTGAACAGTCCAACTCTCTGTCTCTCTTACCGAAGTGTACATAGGATTCAAAAGTCAGGGTGCAGTTCTGGATATCAAAGGGGAAGGTGTAGATTTCTAACTTGCAGGAGCTGACCACTCGGACTGGTTTATCATCAAACACATGGCCCATGCTGTCTAAGTAGACATAAGGAGTTTTGGGTGACCTGTCCTCGTCCATGCTGGAACAGAATAAATCACAATAAAAACATTGCAATTGCATAAATACAATTTAAAAAAAAACTGACATTATGTTTATAATGGTGGCATTTTAACCAGTGAATCATAAGAAATGTGGCTAAAACTCGACACCGGCTTCAAAACTACACAATAGTGCTGCCTGATACATTTGTTGGAAGGAGATGACATTTAGCGACGCTGCGATTCTTCTGGTTTCCTAATGAAATTGTTTGCAGACTTTTCCACTCACAACTCTACGATGTAGACATCTGGGATCCAGAGCTCCTCACGAGGGACAGTGACTCTGTGAGCTCCGCATTCCTCCTCATCCCAGCTCAGACCCGCGATTTTCCACTCCTGCAACAGTCGGAACAACATTGATGATGATTTTTTTTTATTGTCAAATCCCATTTAATGACCAACAGTTTATGGTTTCCTCCAACAAGTATTTTCTGTGCAGTCATAGCTTATACTTCTGCTCCATATTATAATTATTCTATGTATTGAGATACAGACTAATATATTTCTATACAGGTATCCTTTAGCAGAGAAAAGCTGCCTGTAGCCTGCCTACAATACATAACAATAAGGACCTACAACCTCGGACATTATCATCGCTGTATTTAGCCGACACGACATTTTTCACTTTACTTGACGTAAAAGGACATATTTGTTTATTAATTAAAGTTTGGTTTGTGCTTTGAAAACTTACCAGGATTTGCCATAGGAACGTTGTTAGGTACTGGGCTTTTTCATTCTAAAGATCAGACGTATTAAAGGTGATTATTCACGATGAATCGAACCCACTTAGGCTGAGAAAGCCCTGCATGTGGGCTGCGTGGGTAATACAGATAGAACGATGTTTGCGTTGCTCATGGACTCACCACTCCTAAGATTCCCACCACAGTGATGCTGACGGTTATGTTCGTTGCTTCTAAAAAGCTTCTTGTTGGGCGCACCAGTTTTTTAGGAAATAACTCCTTTTCAAGTGCGCCGAGCAAAGCCTCTGGTGTTGGGCTGGTGCAGTTCAATGCTGCTACCAAACCTGGGTTCAAAAAGAGATATTGGAACAGTACTTTCATGAGGAATAGAGTCTTCACACAGGCGACCGGGACATTTTGATCCTTTGACATTTAATTGATACAAACAGACTAACGTCTTTGCACCCATGACGAGCCCAGTCTTGTTTGGATACCAGTTCCAGCTCAGCCTGACACTTTGGCTCCAGGCCCAGTATTTACTTATCATGCACTTCCTCATAGCTGACATTTAGAGAAATAAAAACGAAGAAGTGACAGTACTTACGATGAAGGAAGTACACTTTGATCGTGAGACCTTCCATTGAGAGATGTCTCGGAAAACCGCTAACTTAGAAAAACTGCTATTCAGTCGTACATTTTTTTTTTTACATGACCTTAAAATTCCTATAAATGCCATCATGAACTTTCTAATAATTTTACTGTGAAATGTTCATGAATCCTAATGATGGGAGCTGGTCTCTACTGTATCTACTGTAATTACCAGCCGACCACCTCCCGGCTTTTAACAGATCAGCCCTTTGAATTAACCTATTTTTGCAGGCGGCTGTCGACATGTTTTCCATCTTACCGTGAGGCAGCACAACACAGATGAAGAAGAGTCCCGCTGTCTTTATGGCTTTCATGTCTATGTCCTTTTCTGTGCAGCAGCTCAAAGACTCAGCAGGAACTCTGCATGTTGTTCCTGCTATAAGCAGATGATCAAATGGCCGCATCATGTGGCTGCGTGTGTCATCTGCTCAAACATCAGTTTCGCTACACTTAACTAATCAAACAAGATTGTTATTAATGTTCTTTGCATGTCATTTTGTATGTAGATGGTAGTTTTTTCTCACCGGTTAGGGTTGCCTGTGCTGTACAAAAACACACCTTATGAGAAGTTCTTCACATCTAACGCGGCAAGTCAAGACAAAGCTATTGGATTTGTGATTTGGATAACATTAAGGAAACATGGTCTGAACATGGTGGCGGTAAAGAATTCCATCCAGTCTTTCTAGGAGGAAGTCGGCAGGGTGTTAGTCTCCTCAACTGTTCTGCAATGATATTCACTGATGTGTTGGATTGAAATCAAATGTAAAGAATAAAGAAAAAACTTTCATTAACCCCACTGCAGCTTGCTTTATTTCACCTAATGAATGTGTTGAATTATTGCCGGATACAAACGGATACACCTATAAACTACATCTTCACATAGATTGAATATAATAAATATAAATCGAGACACAATAGACGATAGATTCCTCTTAAGGTTACACGTATAATAACAAAAGCAAATGGAGAAAACTTGATGAATACAGTTCTTCATTTGGGCCATGGGGTTAGTATTATGCCGGGAATAAAACACAAACAGACGCATGAGCATTGTTACCACGGTAACCTCCATCATAGAAAGACGATGCAAATAAAATTTCTGTTGAATCGTGCAAATATTTCTCCCTTGATGTTGCCAGCACAGAATTTGCAGAAACACCAACCGAATTTTTTGTACAGTGGTGACTTATGATGTATTATATTACTGGCAAATAAGTTCCAACTGAGTTAATAATAATTAAAAAAATAATGTGAAGAATTAAAGTGAAATCACGATGCGTTGTATGAGTTCACCCAGATAATGATGATGGTAATGAAGCTGATCGAGATGAAGACGATGTAGAAGCAGAACAGCAGGCGGTCTATGATGAGTCCCACCTGGATCCACTCCTCTGAGCTCCGGCTACCACGCAGGTGCTGGTCCACCTGCAGGCGGAGGGCCTTCAGCTCTCTGCCCAGGCTCTGCAGCTCCAGCAGAGCTTTGACTCCACCCAGTGGTTCCTTCTGTATTGAAGAATTAGCTTCGTCCGAAACTACCGAGGAGAATTTCATTTCTGTTGAGGGGGAGACGTATGAGCTGCTGAGAGCATATATGCACACATTCATGATGCTGTCATGGTGATACATCTGCAACCTTACCTTGTGCGTCAGGATTTTGAATGATCGTGTCTCGATCTCTGGGCTTCAGAGGAAGCCTCACGAGACGGCCAAGCATGTGAATGACTAACAGTCGGACCCAGTGTGGAACTGGAGCGTAGTGAGCGGAGCCGTGCAGCAGGTTGGTGATGAGGATAGTCTCCAGTAGACTGGCAACCATCAGAGCCAGGCACAGAGACAGGAACACGTCTGTGGTGATACGAGTGACGAAACGAGAAAACTCAAAGCAAAGTAATAGTTCAAGTGACAACAGCAATGAAGATACTTGCTACGACATACTCATGAGAGGTATGGTGTTTCCAGTGATCGGCAGCAGGTCGTTCATGATGAGCAGGAAGACGGTGTAGCCCAGGATGAGGGTCATCTTGAACAAGGACCGGTCAACAGTCTTGGGAGGCAGAAGGAAGCTGAAAAGGTCCACTGTGATGAGGAAGCAGCTGGGGAGCAGCAGGTTCACCACATACATGGTCGCCCTGCGCCGCACTGAGATCTGTAGCCGTGTCAACAGATGATTTGTTAGCTTTCCTATTCATTAGAAACATCAACACAGTTCATTGCAGGACAAGTTTGAAAGTAGTAACTCCTTACATAGAAGCGGAGCTCCTGGTATTGGTCTCCGTCCCCAGCTGGTAGTTGAAAGTTCGCTGATCTGATTCCAATTAGCTCCCACTCACCCAACGTTGTCATGACTTTTTTAGAGTTTTCGAATGTCTCCTTTGCCGACCATGTGTAGCCCAGCTGCATAGCAGCCACTGAAAGAAAAGAATAGCAAAAATCAAAATTTCTATTTACGCTTTAAGGCGCTGTGTTCATGACATTACAAAAAAGGCCAATTTGAACATGTCCGTCCGTGTAACCAAGCAGTTAAATTGAGTGTAATATGAATTTATAAGCATATAAATGTGAGTACGGCGTGGATCGGCTCTACTTACCACGGTGTATGTAGGAGTTGAAGCTCAAAGTGCAGTTCTGGATGTCAAATGGAAACGTGTAGATGTCGAGTCTGCAGGAGCTGACCACTTTGACAGGCTGTTCATCAATCACACGGCCGTCATGAAACAAATATGTGTATGGGACATCTGGCGCTGAGTTCTTCTCCATACTGCCGGATGAGAAAAGACACAACACGGAAAAATTTGCTGATTTTGCAGTTTTGTGTTGCTTTGCTAGCATTACGTCCAAATACCAAACGGTGCTCGACGCTTACTACGTCTTACTTACAATTCATTGATGAGCACATCTGGGACCCACAGCAGTTTTCTCGGAATTGAAATCCGTTTACAGCCGCACTGTTCTGGATCCCAGCTAGTGAATTCGTTATCCCATTTCTGCAACAGGACTCATGTAACCATCAAGACACACGCAGAGCTGAACCACAGCCTTGCACATACACTATCAAATAGGGCTTTCATTCATATTTTACACTATAAACCAAACACACAAATTCTACCTTTCTTTGAGATTTAATAGATTGTCATAGTTAATAAACTGGGAAGCTAATTGGAAATTGATAACTTACTAAGAATTGGAAGATATATGTTGTCAGGACTTGGGCCTTTTCATCCTGGAAAAGAGAGCAGCGTTATGATCTCATATCATACTGAGACTATCACTCCACCCAGCATCATAGTACATATGTAGGCCTGCAGACTCATGGCAAGATACAGCATGATATATAATATTCGGCACATAGAGCATTTGGGAGGAGATTCCCAAAATGAAACCACTTCCTAGTTTGGCCAAGAGACAAGATATTGATCTGCACATTTTTGTATAATCTTGCAAATGAACACACAAAGATGGTAAATAAAATGCCTCTTACCACCCCCAGAATACCAATCATGTAGAAGTCAATTTTGACGTGAGTGGTGGTTGACATGTTTACAACAGGACGAATGGAACTGAGGTTGAAGACCGGCCGAAGAGCCTCCAGCAGGGCACGTGGATCGGGGCGCGAGCAGTTCAGCATGACGGGACCGCATGAAGCTACCAGGGACAGGGAGAGATCTGTCTTAATCATGATGACAGAGAGGTGCGCCTTTGCTGAACCAACAAGCTACTACTATCACGTACAAACCCTGTAAATCTAGTATAATCTAACTGAATCGTCTCCACGACGCTCCTTGACGACTGTATGTGACAGAACAGGTTTCAACCAACCCCAATGTAAGCTCATTCGTCTCAGTGTGAGAGGACTTGACTTTGGTTGTCAACGTACAGTTGGAGTTAACTGAGGTCTTGATCATCAATATCATAATACTTAATTAATAACAAGAGGAGATTTATAAAAAGTACTATATACGTACTGTACTTACCGTGCATGAACAGAGAGGTGAAGATGAATAGAACCATAGAAGGCTTGACTTTCTGTGGGCAGCGCTAAAAACATTAACATTGAGTCAAAAGCAGTTGTTAGTTTGAGTGGTGTGCTGGGCTGTCCTGTTACGTCCTCCTGTTAAGGTGGTGCCATCTGTACATAAGTGGAAAGTCTCCTGTAGCAGGAGGTGAGTTAGTTTTAGATGTCACATGCCCGAAAAAGGACCGTATCCCACAGGAGTATGAAACCACCGTATCATATCCAGATGTTGTTACATTTAAGACTCGAAAAGGAAAAGTGACGATGAAATTGGTGTTTGTTTTTTGATTGTTCTAACTTTCTTTCAACCTAGTTATACCCAGCGTTCAAGTTTCGGATCAAAGTCGTATTGAAAGGAAGATTCTTTCTTGAGTCAACTTATCAATCATATTGGTAGTATAAAATGAGATGTTTTTGTCTTTGCCGCTATAATGAATATTATATCTGTCATGCAGCATACGTTCATCTGTGTCTTTCCGAGTCCCGACCTCAACCCCACCCAGCACCCTTGCGGCCACATCACCAACATCAGCACCCAGTGTCTGCCTGAGTGAGAGCAAATCTCTGCAGACAGATTAACATTTAACAAACATTATCTATTCAGTGTGACTGTAAATGTTTGTTTCTTTACATTTTCAAGGTACATGAATTCCCTGATGAGTTCACATCTCTAATGAACTGAACACTGAATCTATAACCAGCGAACAAGCATGTTTACCTTGGTTACATTGGTAGAGACGATCTCCTAGTGTCAGTAAACGCACCATCTCATGATGTTAGCTCAGTGTAATTCCTCTTTAAATACTGTGTTACTGAAAACTGACATTAAAGTGAAAAAGAGTGTCAATCAAAAACTGAATGAAGTATTTTTCTCCAAGTATTTTTTATTTTGTGTACAGTGGTTTCTGTCATTAGATATCTAACAATATAATACAACGTCTAATTAATTAAGTATAAGTCTGACTCCAAAAGTGATACAATAATCTCAGTGTACGCTTTGCGTCCGTCTATTTGCTTCTAGAATATCATAAACAAAACAACAGAATTACAATGTATAGATTAAGATGAAATATTTCAGCCACTGGCTGCAGCAGTGGCAGCCTGGAGTTGTCTACTGGTTGTATGAGTTCGCCCAGATAATGATGATGGTAATGAAGCTGACTGATATGAAGAGGATGTAGAGGGCGAACAGCAGGCGGTCTATGATGAAACCCACCTGGATCCACTCCGCTGAGCTTTGGGTTCCACCCAGCTGCTCCTCCACCTGGAGGCGGATGGCCTGGAGGTCCTTGCCCAGGCTCCTCAACTGCTCCACGGCCTTGCTGGCTACTGGCCCCCTCGCCTCCTGGGGCCTCTCAGCAGATCTATGCTGCGCTGTCACAGTCCTGGGATGTTTGTCTAAAAAAAAAAAAAGGTTAAATATATTCAACTCATTACTCATTTTCTGTG
>CAAKHC010004079.1:3629-18844 GCA_901007825.1 Macroramphosus scolopax | reverse complement strand
CTGCAGCGGATGTAAAATAGCGGCTGCTGCTATCTGTGCAACTTTACTTCTTCTTGTCACTGCTTGCTCTGCTGTAAATGATCCAAGGTGGATCTTTGTAAGCTCCAGTGATTTTGAGGCTGGAAGTGATCCAAATCATCACACACATTCTCAGCTTGCACTTTTCCTGCACACACAGTGGAAGAATTAAAACACACATAAACCCTTGTTGTCCTTTGTGCCTGTTCTCCTCAGGCCGATACCGTCCCGGCAAAAACAAGCCAGACCCCAAGACATGGAAGGCAAACTTCCGCTGTGCCTTGAATTCCCTTCATGACATCTGTGAGCTGCCGGAGTACAGCAAGAAGAGAGGCAGCAATGCCTTCAGGGTCTACAAGATGCTGCCCAGCACGCAAACAAACAGACGCAGGAGAGGTAAGGCAAACGTGGACAATTCACATCCCTCAGTCAGGCCTCATGTAACGTCCAGCCTGTCGCCTCCTCTCAGGGCTTCGGCTGCTGAGCAGGCCTCTGGAAACACAGGCCAGTTTAGGAGCATGCACACCTGCTGGTACCTGCACCATGCACACATGGCAACCCTTAACACCCAAAGTGGAGACAAGTGCAGAGGATGCATACAACACTCAAACACACGGTGAGGAGCACATTGTCCAAGTACTATTTGGATGTTCTGGACACTGATAATGAAGTTGGCTCTTGCCTGCTGAGGATGATTGTTATTATCATTATGCAGGGATGTGGGAGGCCAAACCAGAGGACCAGGAGCAGAATGAGGCCGTCTATAAGGTATGAGAAACACACACTACCTAATTATCATAGTGACTTGTGTGTTTCTTGTCCCCTTCTGGCCTCTCGGGTCATTCTGAGCATCTTTCTGGCTCTCTGAGTGATCGTCTCATAGGCCGTGTGTGGGATCAATCTCAAAGAATATGGAGGGCTGAACAATACAGGCGTTTCAACAAATAACATCCAAACTGTTTATCAGACCAAGGCCGTAGCCATGGAGACACCATTGTGTGTGTGTGTGCGTGTGCCGGGCAGCTTTGAGAAGTCATTTCCTGTTGTTCTATTAAATGTTTTGAACAAAGTCACTGACACAAGGGAACTTTTGATCCGATTGTTTTTTAACAATAATAATAACGAGTGCATTGTCCTGTTCTTAACATTTGTGGGATCAACAACATCCATGATAGTTTATTCGTTGGTGAATGTTTTAACTGTAATTTTAAACCCAATGCAGCACAGCACGTTTTATTTATAATTGCTATTTTTATATAAATATATGTTAATGTGTCCTCCCTTAGATATTTTCCAATGTCCTGTATTAAACACTTTTTCACTGGAATGTAAAATAAGAACAAAAAGCAGCACAGGGGTGGGACATGTCTCTCCATGTAAACGGCTGGCTGACCCCAGGTGTTTTCCTCTAGTTGATGGACCAGCTGAGCGATGCTGACCTCTGGAACCATCCTGGTGGGCAGAGGGGCTGGAGAGCACACACCCTGTGGGACCACTGCCACTGTAAGACACTATGTGTGGTTATATTGCTTCGTGTACGAGGACAGTCCTCCGTTTTCTGTGTTTTTGTCTTCATGTGTGAGTTTCCATGTTGTTTTTTGCTCTTCAGGTCCAGGGGACGACAACCTTTACTCCCTTCATACAGACAACTACGGTGAACTCTTCTGTCCGAACCCTGACTGGTCCACATATCAGCTGATGCTGTAGCGGTGCGAAGCTTCTAGGAATCAACCGTGTGTGCACGCCACATACTCCATTACAAGCTGTTTTCCCTTCATGCTTTTCCTGCAAACGTGCATCTGTTTTCATTGTCTAACTGCTGAGCCGATCACCGCAAGAGAGAAATAAGAGAGGGGAGGACAGAGAATATTGCTCTGTCATTGGGTCCACCTGTCATCCTCTGTGCTGAGCAAGCTGACACGATCTTGTTCCAAGCCAAGCTTTCCCTCTGTCATCATCACTTCAGTTGGTCGTGGTTCAGTGCCTCACTTCCCTTCTCCCCTCACTTAAATGACACCAAGCTCAGACCACAGCTTTCAGGATAAACAGATCTCATTTCTTTTCATGAGACCGTCAGTAGATGCTCCAGTGTCGTCATATCTAACGTAATAATTAACCAATAAGTGCAGCACAGAGGCAGAACATCTGGCTTTTCGTGTCGGTGACTTTGTGTTTCTTTGGCATCATTAACAGAAAGTTTCCACAACTGACATACATATACTGGATGTGTGTTTTCAGTTTGTGCACTTTCTTTTTGTGAGGCAACAAATGCAGCAACATGTTTAATGTGATTCTGTACAATAAGTGTTTATTCAACACCTTCATGTCAGTCATAAAAAAGAAGCCAACCAGTTATATGGATCAACTTAACGTGAATATATTCTGTTTATATTCTAGGCAACGCAGAACCTGTGTTTTTTATTTTGGCGTTAGTGAATGGAACACATCGGTTTGCTCACTGTGGAAGACAGCATGTGAAACAGGAGACATTTTCACAGCAGTAAAAGCATATTAATGAACATTATGAGGGCTGAATTTCATTTGCTGCTTCAGCTTCAGGCTTCTGGTTCCGTGCGTGATGGTTTACGAACACTTTTCATCCCACTTAAATGTTTATGACGTCCTAAAGAAAACTTGTCGGCTGATATCGTTAAGTTACAGCTCACACGACGAATGACTGATATTATTATTTACGAGTGTTTTAAGTGATTTCACGCACGTAAACCACTCGTAGATGTGTGTGTGTGCGGCAGTGGAGACAGGGAAGACACTGAGGGTAAAACATCAACAATGACATTTATTTCTCATTGCTTATCCTGAAAAAATGCAGATAAAAGACAGATGAATTGCTCTAGACTTGGGAACTACATGTCAGGCAGAGAGGAAAAAATAAAAAAAAGAACTAAAAAACAGAACTCCAACTCTGACTTTCCAGGAATTTATACAAAACATTAACAAAAAGTATGTATGAACCTGAACATATGAACTGTGAAAACATTATATATATATATATCTTTTTTTTTTTATGAATTTACAGCATCAAATAAGGAAACTTTTTTTTTAAAATGACATTCAACCAGCCTAATATACTGTCACCGCAGCAGTTCTTAACATTACATCGTTAAGCCCAGAGGTGAATAAAACTTTACACATACGAGGACCACTTTTCACACAGAAACCACGAGAAAGAACTTTTAACAGGGTATAAAGTGGTTACGACAACGTAGCCTGATGTTTGACATGATCACTTCAGTGAATGATGAAGTGGGTTCACGTGGTGGGATGCTGGAAGGGTGTCAGCACAATGCAGCGCAATCGCTTCTTCATTCATTTACTGTTGGCAGTGAACAAAAACAAACAAAACGAATCTTCACACCGACACTGCGACAAACAGCGACACAAACCTGCACATTTGTCCCAGTGGGGAAGCTTTAAGTGCTTGTCTATCACCTGTTTCCTCAATATGTTTATTCATATATATATAATCTTAAGATATTACATACCAATTAGGTACTATGTCAAGGTACCAACTCAATTCCATTCTTGTATCACAAATAGTTTAACATTAGCTTGAGCACCCATTGAACACTGATCTACTTCTGTGGACTTTTATTACACAATGACAATCTGTTGTAGACACACCCAAACACAGGATTCACACGGAGGACACACGATCACATGCAATAGCAGATTCAGGCCTGCTTGTCACCTTTGAACCCTCTGGGTCACGATCACTGTGAGTGGTGATGAGCAGTGTGTACATGGTGATTGGGGCTATATAATTCAACATTCATACTGCAGCTGCTCTCTCGCAATCTGCAAAGGTTTTATTAAGGCCTCCCCCCACCCCCATGGAGCCTGGTCCAAAATTTGTAATACTGAGGGATAAAAAAAAAAAATGTACCAGCCTAAAAATAAAAAATAAAGCCAACGATAAAAGAAAAACATGAATGGACGACCAGCATTAACAGGCAACAAGAACAGCATTTATTTGTGTTTCAATAGAGAGGAGGAACATGGATATAAAATGAAGGTGTGTGAACTTTAACATAAACAAGAACCGCTCAGAAAGACAAAAGGTGGGTTGAATGTTCATCATGGGTATGTAATAATTAGTGGAGAAATTAAGGCTAGCATCACGTTTAAGCTGATGCAATGAAAAGCGGGTTAGAACATCATTTAATAGCATTTCCTCAGCTTTAAGAGGCCTGACAGTGTCGGGATGAGAGAAGCATTCATCTACATACAACGCTGGAACTAACCAACAAGCACATGATGTGCATACAGTTGGTAAAAAGCAGATTGGAAGATGCTGGTTTGTGTATGTACGCTGACCCACATTTGCTCGCAGTGATGTGGGCACTCGTTGTTCTATTTCTTGGTCTATTCATACTGGCTTTCAAAACAAGAAAATGCATATAAAAATATGAATCTTCTTAAAATGACGAAGCTAAAAGTTGCAGCAGCGGCTGCTTAATCACTAAAAGAAAAAAAAGAAAAAGAATGAGCATGAGGTCAACAGAAGATTAGGAAGTTCATAGTTTATTAAAACTCTATACGTTTCAATCTAGATGAGTATAAAAAAAAATCAATGCGAGATTCCTAAGCATGTGTGAGTGTACAATGTATGGTCCAGTGTACTCTTCTCATTTCAAGTTTATTACAAAACAGCAATCTTCAACCCTGAAAGCAACTCAGAGGATCACGAGATGTCTCAGAATAAAACGACTTTTTGCCTTTGCTACCTGTTCTTTGATAAACCTCTGAGAATAAAGAAGGAAACAGAAGGTTCCAAATCTCCGGCGTGGCCCAGCCACCATGAGGTCCGTTTACAGATCAGATAATAAATACAGGCATCCAAACAGGCTACGACAGCAAATATTTTCCTCATGCATACACACAAGCATACGTCTGACTGAGATTATGAGCGTACTAAACCCTCTTCTCTACTCTCTAACAGGTACTCTTTACAGTGCAACAGCATGGCAGCAAATGGACAGCAGTGCTTTTATTTTAAAAAAAAAAAAGAAAAAAAAAGGAATGGAAAATAAAATTATGTACAACATCATGGAAAAGCAGTAGTTTCATCTTTTGGTCCTGCGTCCATTACAGACAGAACTGCTTTTTGAAAATGCTTCCTCATATAAACAACAGTAGTTCCCACGAGACTGAAGGGCTGTGAGGGGAGAAAGTGGAACACGTGTTAGGATATGACATGTCTACTGGTTTCAGTAACCCAGCCCGTCCATGCAAATTCACCCTCGGATCCTCACCTGTCTCATAAGGGGAGGGATTCGCTTCGTAAATGAATGTAGGAACAGGTTTAAGAACGCTGACTTTGTTTCTCACTCTGAACAATTTCAAATATGTTTGGAAATACTGCCCGAGGCTGGAAGAAAGTCAAACTCAGGCCAGCAGATGGAAAAAAAAAAAACTTAAATCAATCATTCCACTGACAATGTGAGCGTATCAGCATGACGAAGTTTATCAAGTGGAAAAGGGACGGTCACTCCTTCATGGAGGAATCAATCTTTTCTGGAAGAAAACGTAATTGATTTATCCTGGGTGACATTTCACCAGCTCCTTTCCCAGCCACTGAAAACCAGGTTGTGTCTCAGCATGAAAAGTCATCGTGTGTTACACCGCATTAAGGGAGGAGTAAGGACATGGAAAAAGTCAATATTAGTGTTCTTCCTCATCAATTACAAAGTCTTGCAATTTAAAATGTTTTAATGCAGACTTATAATTTAACATTTAAAGCAACAAAAGGCAACTATTTTGCCTCGAATTAACAGCTTCAAAAATCATTCTGATGCTACACTCACTCGTAAAGGGGAGAATGGCTTTGCTTTCATTCTCAATCTGCACCCTGAACACCTGATCTTGCACGATGTAACTTGGAATAACTGGACAGGAAACCTGAGAGAGGCTTTACAGCACCAGAACCTAGAGTAGAATTTTCAGTCATGGTCATTAAAAGAAGACCGAAGAGGAGGTCAGCAGGGGAGCTAATAAAAAAAGAAAGGTGACGAGGTGCTGCTGCTGGTCACTTTGTTACTTTAACACTAACAACTGCAGTTTAACACAACTGCTGTGAGTTTAGATGGAGAGACATCAAGCTCTAATCCCACCTGACCTGCTACAGTCGGTCTGAGGGTCATTTCTTTTCACCCCTAAAATAATGCTACTAAGTAGTAGTGCAGTACTCTTCCTACTGACCCATCAACAGATCTAAATGAACCAGTGTCCAATTATTTTCACATGTGCCAGGAGAGGTCGTTGCACATAAACAAAGCTGCATTATGTTGCTCCTGATCTACATCACACATTTGCTTTTTAAATGAGTGTCCTGCAAGCTGCTTACTACTGTTGAGCAACACCGCAGCTCTGCTAAATAAGGCTCATGAACATTCTGTGCATAACCAGGCCCCAATTTCACGTGTAAAATCCTCCCTGGGCACTCAAAAATAAACTAATTCTTTAACAAGTCACAAGTTGTTACTTGCGTCCCTCAAAATAGATGAAACAGCATCTCTCACCTTGCTACAACTGTGAACCTTCAGACCCTCCGTGCACGTAGCCACCTTTGGATTTCATCTGGGCCTGAACGAGATCCACCTGCAAACATTCAGTTTTAATTGACTAAAAAGACATAGCTGCTACACTTTGATTTATATTGTGAGAAGAAGAGTGAAACCTACCGAGGCTAATCCCAGGCCCATGTCCCCCGAGCCTACATGTGTGGTGTGAACAAAGTTTGTTGGCTCTCCGATCATGGAGCGATCGATCCGTCGCCGCCGTTTCTGAAAAATGAATGACAAACATAAGCTTCCTATCAAAAATAAAAGATAAGCACTTACTCTCCCAAAATACTTTTAAATCATAAAATCTCTAGAGGACGGAGACCTCCAGGCGATCAACCTTCTTAAACCTTGTTTTACAGGATGTGGACCTGTGCCTTACAGCTGTAACTGAGGCAGAAGTCAACAATTGGGATCGGATTCATCTAATCTGCAAGACAAGTGGTTGTTCCTAATCAACAATAATGAACCTTCGTGAAGCTGTTCTCTAATATAGGGGGCAGGGGCGCCTGCGTAAAGCGTGCACAAGGCAAGACATAAGATAACAAAGTAATCGACTACATGTTACATTTACACATTATTAAATTAGAGAAGGAAGAAGAGAGGATTGCCTTGTTTTTTTAGTTGATGTTCTTAATTTAGTGCAATGAATACTACAAGTTATACATGTCGAATATATTTATTGTGAAAATTTTCGACAGCACGGAACGACGAAAAAAGGCAACGGCTGTTTGATGAGCCGTGTTACTTTACAAAACCTTGTGGATGAAGCATCAGTACTACAATGATGAAAATCCAAGGTCCTCCACCTTTGCTGCATGCAAGAGCACAATACAAACTACGAACAATAGGGTTTATAAAATGTGCACATGGATTTGTAAAACAAGAGTACAGATTTATACATTTGTTTTTTCCACAGCTGTCCCAAGACAGACTGAGCAACCGGACATTACATAGACTTTGGACTACGGAGCCGGGCAAGTGTAAGTCTGTTTTATGTCCGATCCAACTACTTCTGATATCTGCTTCATCACATACAGCTCGATGTGATTTTGTCTAGATAAGTTCTCATTTGCAGTACTTGAGTCTAAGCCTTGTGTAAGATAGTGGGATGTGGTGAGCTGGGAGCCTTGCCACTCTCTTATTTTATCTCCAATCAAAAGATAATGGAATATATATTTTGCCATCAGGCAGAAAATTACTTAGAATACAACAGTGTGTCCAAAGTTTGAGGAAAAGGGGGGCTATTTGGGTACTGCAGTACATTTGTATTTGATGCACCTTTAAACCATCATAAACAGCATTTACACCAATTCCCACTTGAACACATGGCAGCTACTTTGAACGATTAAGTATATCCGTCTTTCTTGTTAACTTGAAACTCACCGGCTGTGGCTGCTCTGCAATGCAGCAGCTGAAACAAACCCAGAATTCAGTCATTCTGAGGCTTAAGAAGAAGCCACAGCAGTTTCCTCTCTGCTTTCAGACGTCTTTCTCCGTCTGTCTTCCTGTTCAGCGTTACCAGAGCCAAAAACACAACGAGGAAACTGATGACAAGGGCACCACTGAGTTCTCTTTGGTAAACCGTTGGCACAAGAACAGTTCTCCCAACGCAAGGGAAGCACGCTTCTGTTGACAAGATACAGGAAACAAATTGTGATTAAATCGTGACATAATATGTAAAAGCATCTGTTATTGTTATGGAAAACCTTTATACCTTTTACTTGCCTTTTCTTGCTAAACATTCATAGAGGTGGTATAAGTCTCCCTGAATAAAAAGTTGTATTCTGCCTGGTAAAAATCTATTTGAGATGACGAGTAGGTTTCTGCAGCTGGTGTCGATTTAGTGGCCAGTTTTTTGCCTCTTATTGCCACAGCCTTCCCTTATGCAGGCTCCTCCTCCGACAAGTCTCGCAAATAATGAGGTCAAGCCCACACCCTCTGGCAGGAAGACTTATGTACACACTTCTTCTGAGGGAAAATGTTTCTTATTCATTTTGGTCAATGTAAAGTCAATCTATTCTTAAAATACTCCTAAAAGGGTGAACAACTGAAATCTAAAGAAATCTATTGCACAATATCAATGAACATTTGCTTTAGGAAAGGTCTTATTGAAAAACCTCTCAGTGTAAGAAATGGGGTCAGTATATAGTGTATGCCTCACTGATAAGGTATCCATAATGATGAATATCCCCTGGAGCTAAATTAATGTAGAAGCTTACTCCACAATAGGGGCTGAAAAGAGAGCAGAACAAAAACTTGTAATTCTATTTCATAAAATGTTTTTCTGAGAGGCTGATCTATTTGCTGTACTGTATGTAAAACAACTGCTTTGAGGAAACCGAACATTATTCATATTAAAAAGGTTATGTATCAAGTACTAGGAAGCAACGCTATTGTAGGAAACACAAGTACCTCTAAAAAGGAGGAATCAACACTGTTCTAAAGCTACCCCAAACTTCAGTACTCAGCTGATGTTCAACGAAAACTATATTTAAGTTAAATTTGAATGAAAGTAAAATAATTGAGTATAGTTATAAAGCAATGAATGAATGAACATTTCAAGGTTTAGCTGTCTGAACGCTTACGCTCGGGAGTTAGTGCTGCACAATTAATCAAAGTGTTTAATTTAGTGGGAACATTACAATTCCCACAAAACTCATGAATATTCTCACAATATCTGTCAATGCAATTGCAAATGACTTTCTTCAGTATCGTCCTACTCTACTTGGCAGCATGAAAAAAAGAAGGTACAGGACACATTTTGACACACAGGAGGTGACAGGGGGATCAAGTGATCTGCCAAATGCAAAGAGTTCGCTGACATTTCCTCATCTGTGACTCTGCAGCTGACTTGAAAGTGTCACTGAACATCAAACACAGGTGAATTATAGCATTAGGTTATGGAGGCGCTTCATGTTGGTCTTGACTGTAGAAGGCCTTTAAGGATTTAAGGCTGCGATTGACACTTATTTCGATATCAATAGGCCTAAAAAACCTTATTCTAGTATCAATTTGGTCCGTAATAAATCAACATTCTAAAAAGTAAATAAATAAAAGTCCAAAATCACATCATCAAATATGATATATGGTCCAACCAAGAGTCCATAACTCAAAAGGTTCTAATCATTAAAGACAAGCAATTTGACATAGTCTTAAAAATGACTCAATAAACGACGATCCAAATAGCTGGAGATAACTTTTTTTTTTAGTTGGACTAATCGATTTATTGCAGTGTTAAAAGGATTATTTGCTCTGCCTCTGATGTTAAATTAACGTACACGACAGTAATTTGTATTTACAAACAGATGAACGTTATGTAACTTGGGAGCGCTGCGGCAAAGACCTTCTGGTCACACGATGACTCCAAGCTTCAATCACAATTGCAGAAATTCAAATTTATTACCAATGAATATGAGTCTAAACCTGAATTGCATCCAATAATGTGGGTTGTTGCATGCAGCGAACAAGTGTTAGCATTATCATCTGCTAACCGAGTTAGCTGGCTGGCCGCTAGCTATTAGCAGTGGGTGCCTATTTTTTTCCACTGACAGCTAGCTAACCAGGCTAACTTAGCCCGTTTCCGAAAGTGGGATTTCAGTATTCAACAAAGAGGAGATGCATAACGAAAGACTGTTCACATAACCGCCACTTAGCCTCATGGTGGTTTTGTTTTAAACAAATTATAATTTCAAGACTATTTACTTACCAGATATCGACTGTTTTGTCAGAGTAAAACCGTGCGATCGACTGAAAGGTAAAGATTGGAAAAAACCAGGAACTATCGTCTGTGCTTACGTCATTCCACTTCCGTTATAAGTGTGACGACTTCCAAGTGGACCCACGTTTTTCGAAGGAGATATTTCCATGCTTTGATTACTACTTGTTTAACATTTACGATGAGGCCACTAACAGACGAAGAGACGAAAATTATGTTTGAGAAGCTGTCGAAATAGTAAGTGGAAGGACATTTTAGAAAGCACGCTGTATTTCAAAGATTACCTAAAATCATTAGCATGCTTGCTAGCCTGTGTATGATCCATATACTTTCTCTCACAACAGCATCGGTGAGAACATTAAACTTCTAGTGGACCGACCCGATGGTACATATTGTTTCAGGCTTCAAAATGACCGTGTGTACTACATGAGGTAAGCCACGATTCATGAATGTAAAGTTTAGGGGTTTTATATGTACATTTAAAACGATCACTTCATGTACCATCAATGTCTGTCCACAGTGAGAAAATCCTTAAGCTAGCCACAAACATTTCTCGGGACAAACTCGTGTCAGTGGGCACTTGTTTTGGGAAGTTCACAAAGACCATGAAGTTTCGGCTGCATATCACGTCTCTGGATTTCCTAGCACCATATGCAAAGGTTAGTTTCAACTGGTTGTATCTTTATTTCCATCACTTACTTCCCTGTCTCGCCTATTAGGTGGGGGATGCAATGATGAGATGATGGTAAAAGTCTCTAAATATATTTTGTGTAGTGAGGTGGTCTTTTACAGTAGAGCTTGAATTTTGAATTACGTGATTATTACTGCACAGTCAATCTGGGAAGCACTGCAACATACATTTGAAATGCCTTTCTTATGGTTCAGTTGCACAGGTCAATTACTATTGGTGTGCTGCTGCTGATTCAGTGGCATGTGCTGCATAAAAATGTATGTCAGTGCAGTGGCAGATACCACTTTCCACTGATACTATGCATGCCAATTTCATTCCACAGGTAGTTGACATAGACCACTTGTCCATGCACAACTGTTATTACTGTGTTAACTGTGCAACGCACCGCTGATATGACCATTTGCGCAAACAGCTGTTATGTCGAATATCCAGATTTGGTGGCCTGATAGTTGAATAGAAGATATACCCTTTTAGAGTGTGGCATCTGCAGTGAAATACGCAACTGACACTATTAGGAACATCTCTCAGTAGAACTTGATACGATTCAAGAGCACTTCAAAACAGTCTCACATGACCAGTAAAGCAAGTTAACATCTATCAAACAGATTCAATAAAAAAAAAAAAAAAATTTAAAGGAAGGATTTTCTTGTATCTTGAAACCACTAAAAGACTGAATAAATTAGGTTTTCTTTTATGGCCCGATGGTTACAGAAGCGAGCTCGGTACCGAAAGGTTGCAAGTTCGATCCCCAGGACCGGCAGGAAAATTGGGTGGGGCTAGTTTAGAGAAAGCGCTTTCCCCTCCCATTCACAGCGGAAGTGCCCTTGAGCAAGGCACCTAATCCCCCAACTGCTCCCCGGGCGCCATTAAGTGGCAGCCCACTGCTCTGGTGTGTTTGTGTGCTCACTTTGTATTTGCATATTCACTGCCAATGGATGGTTCAAATGCAGAGGACAAAATTTAATGTGTAGTCTGACTGTACAAATGAGACTAAAATACGCTCTTCTTATAATGTATGTCTGCAGTAAGGATTTAGATTCTTATCACTTGCAGTTCTGGCTTTGTCCATAGGACCAATCTCATTTTTTTATTGTCTGCATTGGATTATGAAAATTTGTCAAGGCAAATATTTATAGCTTGACTGAACTTGTCTTGTCTGTTCTTTTAAGAAATGACACTGATTTTGGTACATGCATTTCACTGCACCCTTGCATGTGTAATAACTCAACACTTTGGTCACATCTTCAGTACAAGGTGTGGGTGAAACCTGGAGCAGAGCAGTCTTTCCTTTATGGGAACCACGTGTTGAAATCTGGGCTTGGCAGAATCACAGAGAACACAATGCAGTACCAGGGAGTTGTGGTCTATTCCATGGCTGACGTGCCTCTGGTAAGTCTTCTATGATGCCGTGTTGTGGTTTGGGTGCAGCTATCACGTTGCCATGATGAAGGAAACGGTCCAAGAAGCTTCATGTATCCTCTGTGCAGAGTTGTATAAGCTATTGTGTAGCCTTCAATGGGACTCCTTACAAGTGTGATTGTTTCATTGACTGTATCCACACCTACCATGTAATTGACAAAAGTTCCAAACACTGACATTTTACAACTGGATTCTGAGCTCTCCCTGTTCAGGTTTTTAATGAAACAATTGTCTTATTTATCAGGGTTTTGGAGTGGCAGCCAAGTCTACCCAGGAGTGCCGGCGAGTGGACCCAATGGTTATTGTTGTATTCCACCAGGCTGATGTGGGGGAGTTCATCAGAAATGAAGACACATTAACATAAATCCACAACTAGACCTTAAATTCCCTTTCCATTTTTAAAAACCATACTCGTACAGCCCGTTCATATGTTTGCAATGAATAGTTGCATGGCTGTGCTGAAGTGCCTCTCTTAAAGATGCGTTGATAGCAGAAGTTACAACTGGCCCATATTTCCCTGCACAGTCCAGGATCTGAATAGTTCTGTCACCGTTTGGATACTGATAATCCACCATCCACAGGACTCACCTGTAACAGAGCACCCTGCAGCCATACTTCTCTTCCCTCTGGCTTTGTGTTTAATAATCTCACTATGGAGGGGTCTGCTTTTGTATGCATTTCTCTGGGAAAAGTCATTCTTGCAAAATAAATCCTGTTTTCTTATATTGTGTCGTGCTATATTGAGCTGAAGCCATAATTTTGTTTTACTGAAACCATTATTTTTACAACAATGTGACAATCATTCAACCTAAATCATGAATTTATTGAAGGAGACATTTGTACAAGCATTCTCAACATTTGTACATTACTTTCTCACATAATCAATGCAAAAAAAGAAAAAGGAAGTGCATAACTGGGAATGCTAAACAAGAGAATTCACAACTCGTGAAAATATGAAATTCCTTTTAATAAACCAATATCTCAGTCTGAGGGGGAAGGCCACTATGTCATGTTATTAATCTTGGTGCTTGAACTTGTTGGCACCCCTCAGACTATGTTCGTCTTCTTCATCGTCCTCCATCGGTCCTTAAGATTGACATTTGTTCGGCCACGGAAGTGGTAATAAGATTTAATTTGATGCCAGTTGCCCTCCCCAAATTTCTCGACCCCTTCTTTCAGCTTCTGTGTCTCAATGTCACTCCACTTCTGCAAGACAACAGGAGTAGAAGATTACTCAACGTTTAAATGCTGTGACAAGTAAATAGAAAACAAACATTTTGTGAATGTTGAGGTATTGCAGCCGAAAAATGGGAAGAATTCTGCTTGTGTGTAGTCAGGCGCTGCAGGAATGATCAGACATGACAATTGCAGGTCGGATGAAATCAAATCCATTTCATCCCTTTTAAATATTTGTTGTACAGTGGATCAGGTTTGATATTTCTACTATAGACCTTTTGAATCTAGTCTAAAAGTCTGTTTTATAAGAAAATAAGAGGCTTCTGATGACAACTCATTTGATTTCGTAGGACTAATAGATCCTTGACATTAAGGGGTACCAGATGTTACATTTTGGCTGACTGCTTATAATACTATGTAAGACAGGTTCAGTAGAAAACGCTACCATAGCACCAAGCTGGATAACATTGGCTTGTCGGGACAAAACACAGTTACAGATGCTCACCTTCCTGAGGCCTAAAGTCAAGCTCCTGTTGAGTGAGCCTACAAGAAAAAACATCCAATAAAAAACAGATTCAACAGAAATGGACAGGCTAAATTACAAGGTGATATTTGCTGCATATTACCACTGCTCTTTCTGTCGGACGGCTCTTCATCACTCCATGTATCCTTACTCTCCTTTGCATTGTTGTAAAGCTGCTTCCTGTGATGAAGAGCGGAGTTTCTGTTCAATAGCAGTTAAGAACAAATACAAGAAGAATCATTTCAGGTGTTATTTGACTATGCTGGATGGTGTTTGTGGTTTATATTGAAGCCACTATGAAGCTATAACTAAAGTGTAATTTTTACAAACCATTTTGAATGGGAGGGACCCGGGTCTTGAACGGGGCCCTTGTGAGGCGTGGAGCTTATTCGAGGGCCGCAGCGATGAGGGAACAGACTGGGCGAGCTGTCCAGTGACGAATCTTCAATGATGACCTCATCTGTAAAACTCGTGTCCCTGCAAATACATGAATAGCTTGTCTAATGTCCTAAATCCATGCATCATAAACTAACATACAAGCATCAAATTAATGTTGCTGGATTTGAACTTACTTGCTGTGAGAATCACTGGTTGGTCTTCTTTGACGCTTCCGCACTGGAGTTCTTGTTACAGGAGACTCCGGCGTGTCTTCCATGCTGTCTGATGACGGATACAATGGAATGGTGTTTCTGCACGAGGAAAAGTTGAAGTGACTGAGGCATTGTCCGGAAAATGAGACATCTTTTGACTAAAATCAAACTCTGCTTGTTCCATTATCAAATTCAGTAGCCATGTAGGTCAATTGAAATACGGATTTGAAAAGTGGCAAAATAAGTGATAAAACTTGTAATATGGTACAAAGAAAAAATTACTGTTAAGACATGTAATCAATATCACGACACTGAAGCTTTGAACTACTTTGTTTAAACCTTTCTTTCAGTGAGCATGGCTGAAGATTTCCTTTGAAAATGTTAGCATTTACACCCTTTTCCATAAATATAGAGCAAAAGTAAGGTGAACACACATGAATACAACAAAAAAAGTAACAATCAACTCAGTCAATTCAATGCCAGGCAGAGGCAGAACGTG
>CAAKHC010004078.1:2538-17538 GCA_901007825.1 Macroramphosus scolopax | reverse complement strand
ACGAGACACTGAGACGTGGTCCGGACAGAGAATAGATAAATCCTCCTTATGTTGTTTAAGGCTAAACAATGAAAAGGAAATCTGTGTCGTGATTTGGTCAGATCAGGTTCGGAATACAACTGACTGATCAAAGGTGTCTTCAAACAGCCGTGTGAGGATGGTGGGGGGGGGTTCTGGCCTGCCATGAAGGTAACCTGCTACTGTAAACACACAGGTAGAGGTAATGATAGATGTTGCTGTTAGCGGTGAGTATATTTCCATTAACAGTTGAAGGCTGTTACCCTGAATCTGCATATTGTGAGGGAAACAGCGTTTCTATAGTCCTTTGTGTTAACTGGGCTTTATACCTCTGAGTCTGCATGGGAGGAGGTGACTGAATGAACAAGCAGCTTACTGAAGCAAAAACAAGCTGACACGATTGCTGACAGCTTGTTTGGCTTCTACAAAAAGGTGAAATTGTTCTTTGTGTACGTAAATGAGCATTTCACCACAGAGACATGGTGCAGGCTCACTACGAGGGTTCAGCTGCTCTGGCTGGTATGAATATCTACTGCAATGTTGAACCTAGTAGAGATACTGTGCACCGGACAAACCCCGAGGACGGCCTCACACGGGCCCCAGCTACTAGGGCAGCTTTGATCCAATCAGTGTCATAAGTCACTAGAACTCCTCCAGTTCACACTAGTACGCATGAAATATGATGCGAGACATGAGTGTCACCAGCATGAGAGGCAAAAGGGAGCTAAAAAGACGAAATACATTTCCAGATTCCACATAGAGGAAGTTAGAAACAACCTTTCAATGCCTGATGAGCAGAAACGACTGTCCTGTGACTGACCTCAGGTCACATGTGTCCTGATGCTACAAGCTCTGCTGTGACACATCACAGCGACTCATGCGGCTCTTTGTTGGACCAACTGTTGTTTTTACAAGTCCGTCTGTCTTAAATACCGTCAGCCAACCACCACTGGGCCCGAGCAGTCTTCAGCTGCACGTTTGTAGAGAGAAACCGTGTTCACACAGTCCCTCCTGAGGATGAACCTCCTTGTAAACTACAGAAGAACATACATGTACTGAGTGACAGGCATTAGTCTTGTCTCATCTTTGCTTCAGTAAAAACTCAGGATGTTTAAGGATCTGCGTCTCCGTGCAGGTGATCTTCACCCTGTATGTTGTCTAATCAACATGGGTGTCTGTGACTGAACTATGGATCTATAATCAATACAAATGCAAACATTAATACCTGCTAGTTCATCCTGGTTTTTTTTTTTTGCAAATACTGAGTGGAATTAGGTTTTGCCCCCCGTTGGTTCCTGAGAGGTGATGAAGGAGGCACCGTGGTTCGGTGGATGTGATTCCTTTGTCACCGTCCTTCAGTGGCGGCTCTCACTGCCGACAGGACTGCTTTCCTTTCCTGATGCACAGCCGCTGGAAACATTCTTGTTCAGATTGATGTTTATTTGACCTATTCCAGTCCTGCTCTTTTATATTTACACCTCAGGAATGTATTTTTGATTGTTGGGGTTCTGAGGAAAGTCCCATTCTTAGGTTCTCTAGTCTATTTGACCTTTCCCAAATAACTTTGCGATGATCAAGTTTTATTTTTTTTTGTTGAATCGACTGTTTCTTTCTGATGCCATCCGGCACTATGCTGATAATTATAGTGGAAGAAGCCACCTGTGTTCTTGTTGCAGCTTTAATTCTTTAACCTCTTAAGGCCCAAGCTGTTTTTTTACATGCTTTTTTTACTTCTCTTTGCTATTTGGGCTTATTGGACCCTAATTAGAATAAAACTTAAGAATCATCTTTTGATATGATGTACTTTTGTTATGTATTATGTATGTGTTATTGTTATGTATTACATTTAGACAATGTGCAGCCTTTTAGCTGCACCAGATATACTTGCTTTCTCATTTTTTTATATGCCTGCATGTTTACTAGTATATTAGTTTTCAGTCCTTCAGTCCATAAGCTCCCCCCCCCCCCCGACTGTGTCCTCATCACCACTCTTCTCAGTGTTGAGATGCTTTGACAGATATGATGCAGTAGGTTGATTGACTGACTCTAATATAGTTTTTGGTACGTCTTCTATAATAGTAGTTGTCAGAGTTATGGCGGCATTTCTGTTCATTTAATGACGTGATCTGTTCTTCAATATAGCTCGTGCAGTTTGTGGTAGTGCTGGTGATTACATCAGTGTTGTATATTAGCCCCATGGTGACTGGAAGCACTGGTCAGCCTGCTGCCTTACAGGGAATCCTGATTCATCCCCCATCCTTACTTACACACTGCAAACTCTCCACCTGGATTGATACTGTGGCTGCAGTTATAATATTGGCGGTGGCAATGTGCAGTATTAACTCATCGTTAAGATTTATGGTGTCTGGCGCCTGCACTGGTATTAGCCACCCAATCAGATAATGGCGTTTCTCGGCAGAGAGAAAACCACAGTCCCTGTCAGGACCACGTTTTTCTACGTATGTAAGAAAAGCTGAACTGAGAGGACGATGTGACGCGAGTGCTGCTGAATTCTTCCCTTCCGGGATGACAAATATCATGTCACGATTCAACGTGTGGTTCTGAGTGTGCACTGCAGCGGGATGCTAACATCTCTGTAAGGGCAGGTCACACACACACATACTGCTCAGCCCTACGTTGCAGCACTAACATGTCACGATGCAGATGGTTACAACCGTGATGACAAGCATCAGAGGGACACAGGTGAATGCTGCAAGTACACCTCAGTGGCGTTCCATACCATGAGGCCATAATGGGAAGTTGTTGGCCGTCCTCGTCCTGCCAGGCCAAAGACACACACCGGTGTCCAATGCGCAGCTGTTTCGCTGCAGCTCAGTAGTTATCTGTTTGTGTGTTGACCTCTTCTCTCTCTCTCTCTGTCTTTCTGCCCCCCAGATGGTAACAAGAACAAAGAAAATATTCGTAGGAGGATTATCAGCCAACACAGTAATTGAAGATGTGAAGCATTATTTTGAACAGTTTGGCAAGGTAAGACCATTTGGAGTTTTCTCCCCCCCCTTGCTGTGTATGTTTGAGTGCCTGTGATGTGTGTGTGTCTTTTGAAGATTCGAAGTAGGCGGATCAGTTTAGTGCTGCTGTGTGAGTTCTGAGGCAGATGGCTGCCGGTTCCCTCGCTTGATTTTTCGTGGTGGTGTTATGGCAACACTGTGAACTCAACCCGAGAGTTTGATGACATAGTATAACCTGTCCTTGGAGTCAGTTTCAATATTGTGTGTCCAGTACTGCAGAAACACACTGTAGAGGAACGAGTAGCCTGTCAGTCAAACACTCATAGGTTGTTGTTTCCTCGCCGAGATGTGGTTGACTGAGACCGTCCGTTGTGTATTTATGTGTGCGTGTGTGTTGTGTTTGAGACGGTTAACAAGTAATGTACTTACTAAGGGTTATGTTCTGGATATGACATTGCCACTGTGCTGTGTGAGGATCACCCAGGTCACCGAGCTGAAACCTCAGCTCACCGTGTAGCTGCTTCTCCCCTGAGACGTGCTCAGGTCATCGACCAACATGTCAGCCAGCTAACACACTCACGTTTACACACAGGTCCTGTGTGTATGTGTTGGATAAGCCTAGTAATAAGGGTTGATAAGTGATGAAAGTGTGGTCTAATAAGATGAAAGAGGATTTGATACATCGCAGTTTTTTTTTAAATGTATTCATTTTAAATATACTTATGTAGCATCAGTTTGATTTACTCCAACACTTGTATCCAGATTTATAGGAAAACCACCTGATTGTAAGCTGAACCCAAAGGAGCATTGTGTGTGTGTGTGTGTGTGTGTGTGTGTGTGTGTGTGTGTGTTTTCCAGTGATAGTTCTCTTCCTCGTGTAAGAAAGCGTCTTTTCAGCTTCACCTTAAGTCTCACGTTAGATTTATTTTGCATTGATTGAATTTGTAATGTGACCAAAGTCACAACAGTTGGCTTTAATATGTCTGACAAGACGCACTCCTAAACGGTCCATTGCTGCGTCGTATCTTAGTACCGTTTAGTTGCGTTGAGCCGTCAGTGTTTATCTCCAGAGGGAAGTGTTTAATCCGTCTGAACGGTTTCTTGTGAAAACATCCTGGTTTTTCTTGGCCTACTTTTAACCCTCTGAAGTTTATAGTAGGTCATCTGCTATTAATATTTCTGTCTTCCGTCTGTTCAAAGCCAGTACAGGCTCATTTTTAAAGCTAGTAAGAATCCATTGATACAAAACATGTTATGCTAGTTTCTGGAGGACGGGGCTAAATATTGAACGTTTTACCATCCTTACCTTGACGTAAGCAACACACCAACATAAATGATTGGTGGTATTAACTTCTAGTTAACTTCAAGCGCTAAGTTACCTACGCTACTTCATAAGCTCATTTTGTGGGTTAGCTACCGCTCCACCCTCAATGATGGCCACTGTGTTTCACGGCGTTAAGCTTGGCTAGGTGTTATTGATAGATGCTGAATGGCACATGGTCACTGTTCAATGCAGGAAGCTGTTCTACAATACAAATATAATTCTCTTCCATCTAAATAAGCCTCACCAGACCTTAAAGGTACGATATGTATCATAGCTAGCTAGCTAACCAGGAGATAGCCCCGCACATCATGTCTCCTGATGCCATTTTGCCCCTTCAGGGTCACTGTAGCGTGACGACCCAAGGTTCTACTCCAGTCTCTCTCGCCGGAGCCTTTCCTGTGGTACTGGCCACACAAGTTCTATGATACATGACATTAGCTTTGTTGGGCAGCGGTTCCAGGGATCGGCAGCCGACACCGGCCGCCATCCAGAGGAAACTCATTCACGCTGCAGTGATGTCATTCTCTCAGTCACGATCCGAAGCTTGTGTCCACACGTGAGTGTTGGAACACAAACCAATGATATTTAGTTTCATCCAGCTCACAATTTCTTACATGGAGGTGAACAATGTAGCGCTAGCTTCTTTATTTCTAAACCAAGTTGTACCTTTGAAGCTGCAGGATTGATACACAATCGGACATAAACAAAGGTTTTTCAACATGTATCGGGAAATGTCAGGTCTCAGAAAGTGTCAAAGCATCCGTTAAGACATGCACTTACTTCATCAGAAAGCACATTTGTTTCACTTATTTCCATGTCTGAGTTTAACATGATAAGTATAATAACAGCTCATATTGGCTCTTTCTCTTTCCTCGATGAAGCAGTGGCAGTAATTTGCAATGTTCAAGCGAACTGCTTCACTGCCTCTCCTCTCGTGATATCACCTCCACTCAGTGTCTTGCAGGACCCTCCAGGCCGGACTGCAACAGCTTGCTCTCAGTTTCTGCTCCTCTGTAGCTGAGATCCCTTGTGCCAGCAGTTTGAATTCATTCGTAGTTCTCTCGCGCAAGGTCAAGTAGAGCTAAAATGTCTTACTTGACGGCGTTGCGAGATGCGGCTACCTCTCATCTGCCGGCTGAAGGATATGTTAGGCAACTGGGGCTGCTTATTAGCTCGGATCCCTGTTGGAGAAGCTCCTGCAAACCATTGGCAGTTTGAATAAAGGCAGTCGGAGTGAAATAGGATACTACAAGACAAACAATTTATTATTTATTCCCACCTCCGTTTTCTCTTTGGCTGTTTATTCAGAGGTAATGGACAGCGTTTCACCTTGAGAAAAGGCTCCGCTGTTTCTTTGCTTGGTCATTCTTTGTAATTGAATAGAGTTCGCCTCCCCGGCCATCTTATCTGAGACTGCATGTCGATGTAATGATTGTGCTTCTATAGGATTGTAATGAGGTTTCCACCATTCACTCTGGTTTTCAGCTGACCTTCCTCACACCACATTTCTTCAGGGCACCGTCCACTTTAATTCCCTGTTTATTCCCACGAAGGGCCGCCCACACCGCAGGATGATAACTGCACAGATAATGTTTTAAATCACTCCATATCAGGTGGAGGGGTCCTCAACATTCAAATAACGACAATGGCGGTGGGGTACAGTAACGTTGGGATCATTTCCAGGTTTGATGAACAATAGAAACACGGTCAAGGTCGTGTTTAACACACCGGATAACACTCGTCTGATGAAACACTGTTCGTAGAGGCGCGATGGTGAAGGACATCAGTGCTGCTCAGCTGTAGCGTCTTCAGGATGGCAGAGATGGGAGAGAATGGTGCTGTTGAAGAGAAGGAATATGTTCAAAGAACATTTTTCTCGCAGGTAGATTCCATTTGTGTAGTCTTCATATTTGTCTTTCTTGGTGTTGATGGCTCTTAACTTTAACTCGAGTCGGCTTCTCACTCCGAACTTTGGAAAGTTCCTTTTTCCCCACTAATGACAGTTCTTACTGTTTGCCTTGTAGCAACTGGCCTCAACTCCAGCGTGTCCCCATACTCCAAAGTTACTCTGTGAAAGCTCCACTAAGTGAAGAGATAACACAAAGCCATTTCTGTGACATTACTGCAGCTCTAAACTCCACTTTGTCCCTCCCAGAGGGCGACTCGCACACACTCAAACACCGTCCTCCTGCTGCAGCTCTCCTCCCGTGAGACTTCAGAACGAGACTTAACACGTCTCGTTCTCCAAAGGGATCATTTCTACGACGCTGTCGGACACTGATGATTACAATCGGAGTGTGTCAGTGACAGAAACAAACACTTTCAGATCAGCATTAAACAGAGAGCTACCTCGTCAGATTACACTGCAGCCGTGCACACACACACACACACACACACACACACACACACACACACTTATTCCCTAAGACTCATGTTGACCTGAACACGTGGAAACAGGGTTGATATCTTCCTGTAATAACTGACACTGACGTATGTACGGACTTACAATGAACTTCAAAAGTATCCAGACTCAAATGAACCCAACATTTTATTCTAACCAAAGTGTCCAGACCAGGTAAACCTCAGAGACAAATGTCTTCACAGCACTATCAGAATTTTCTGGTATTTTCTGGTACAAACCGCAGCACTGTTATTTACTATGATGAAGGGTTTGATGGGTATCTGAGTGTCATCAAATGCACCAAAGTGCCCATTATCAAAGCCAGTAATGTCCTAGCAGGTGCTCTGCTTGTAATAGTTACTAATGCATTTCATAATTTGCCATAATGCTGGAAATTCAAGGACGACTACGAACAAACAATGTCAGCTTTGCATGGCCTTCTGCGACTCTCTTGGCCGTAAATAATATCTTACCAAACTGATTTACAGTGATTATCCTGTCGAGCAGTGACTGAGATGCTACTGTTTTGGTTCTGGAAAGGTTTGGGAGAGTTAAAAAGTTTCAAATAGGTTTGATATCAAGTGAGAACCTGAACGGGACCACTTGACCAATCCAATCCAGGTGTTGGTGGTAACGTCCCTCTGGTGGTCTCGTTACCTGCGTCACCGTAAGAGGAAGAAGCTGTACGTCAGAATACGACGTCGGAATCAGTTGGACGGGACATTGAACAGACTCACAGAACAAAGTCCCAAAACAAAGTCAGTGTCACGTTCCAACTGAGAACATGAGGAAAATGTCTAAAAACCCCCACACAACCCGCCCCCGTCCCACCCCGTTAAATCATCCAGTGCAGCCTGACACAGGACTGGATCAATACCTGAAATGTTCCCAACTATTGACAATATTCTTCAAAAGCATACAGAGTGCCGGCAGATCTGTCAAGTGATGACTCGGAGAGATAAACACAGGTTGTGGTGTGTCCAGACTTCTGTTGTAAACCAGTATTTATTCCTAATCATACAATGCCATGAACAATAATGATAGTTGATTGGCTGTCAGGTTGTGTTACTGTTGCAGTGTGTCATAGTTAAGGACCAGTGCAGAAACAATCAGGGAGGATTTTCATTAACATTTACCGACTTCGTCCTTTTTTCTTAACGAAGGTAACGAGAACATTTCAAAGATGGACATTATTCATCCACCTCCCACAGACTTGTTCTTACGTTCCATGTTCATGGTGTCACCTGCTGCATTAGTGGTCCAGAGTTCTTGTGTGTGCATGTTTCTCACGTGTGGTGACTTCATCAGTGAAATCTGATCGGGCAGAAACTACAGTTTGGATTATTGGGCAGGTTGACAGCAGCCTTCAATCACAACCGTCAGTGAAAGGTCACATTTCTTCCTCATTTGTCTTCGCTGCCTCACGAGCTCTGATTCGTTTTTTTTTGGCTGCAGCCTGAAGAAAAAGCGACTGAGCATCACAGCACAAAATTATTGTGAATCGAGACCTGTTTTTAGCTTCCCGTGGCTCCGGAGGGCCTAAGTGACACTTTGCAGTCCAGTCACTCCAAGAAGATGCTTGTGAGGGGGATTTACAGTCAAGCGTCGCTGTGAACAGTTGTGTTGTGTTTGTTTACTCTAGAGCAGTGGTCTTCAACCGGGGGTCCGCGACCCCTAGGGGGTCCGCGGAGGTACTGCTGGGGGTCCGCCAACTTAAAAATAAAATAAAGGCAATTTTAACCAAAATAATATGTGATTTTAATTTTTTTTAATTATTATTATTTGATTGAGATGATTAAGAACATGCCATTAACATGCAATAATAATATACTTTTGACGAAATCTATTTAGTCTACCCAGTCAGAAATTGGTTAATACAGTGAAATAAGCTGAATAAAATACATTTAAAAGTTATTATAAGTCAGGCTTATATTTAAAAAAAAAAGGGGGAATTTCAAGTGGGGGTCCCTGCTCCGTTTTTCTCTCATCCAAGGGGTCCCTGGGCTAAAAAGGTTGAAGACGCCTGCTCTAGAGATCAGCAGCAGGACTATTCTACCTTTGATTGACATGATGGTTGGAGCATCAGCCACTCTTTGATGACGGGCCACACCTGGATCTTATTACAGGATACGTTTGGATCATTGTTGACATGTCTCATGAAATACAGATACAGATATTATATCTCATGTGTATGATTCTGTGTGGATCCTCAGAAAAGTTTATTTCAGAGTGTCCTAGTGGCCTCGGAGGCCTGGACTAGTGTCCTGGGATCTAGACAAGTCACAGAGGAAGAACGTGTTGAAGCACAGCCCGTTGTCGTAAGCTAGTTGATGACTCATCCATCATGGCAGATATGATGTCTGCGTTCTGTGACAGCTGTTCGGCAATGATCTGCTCCTACATGAGCAGGCGGCTCCTGAGTTCTGACAATATGAACCTAACGTGGTTCATGAAACACGGTAACATGTGACCGAGGGGTTAATTACAGAACTGGAGAATTCTGCAGGAGGTTTTGCTTCTACTTGAAAGCAGCTCCTGTATGTGATGTATATTTCGATGCATGTTGTTGGTTTCTATATTCACTCTAAACCTGCAGTAACACAAACAAGTTCAAGTGTTGCTGCGGTGCTGCAGGCGAGTAATAAAAGTGCTTCTGTTGTTGGAATTCAGACAAATTTTCATAAAACTGAATTTCGTCCTGAAGTGAGCAGAAAGCAGTAAATTGGCTGTGTTGATCACCCTACTTTCTGCCACAAGCAGTAATGAAAGGATGCAAGATAAGATGTAGAATTCCACTTCCGCAGGCAATCAGTGTGCGTTGTGAAGCATGAAGAGAATCTACAGTGAAGGCCTGGCTGCTTTCCCAGATCCACACAGTACACCCTCATTTAGTGTGGATCGGAGGACAGAATACCTCCCATTAATATCCACATTATTTCCCTTTCTCAGGCTTTTGTCAGACTCCAGTGTTGTGCTCCATTCATCCGATATTCTTAGAGAGAGCAACGCTGAGCTATTGTGACAGTCTAGGTTTCTCCCAGACGTCTGCCATTGTTGTTATTGTCTCTTCTCTTCAGTTCATTCTGCGGTGAATAACGTGGACATAATCAGGATGAAAAAAACACATCCTTCACTTGCCTCTTTCACTTAAAGCTTTAGAGAAGTCCGTCCTCAGTTCAGCAAAAGTGAGTAGAACCCGTGCAGCGACTTGACCTTTCTTTGGAGAGTGGCTAGAACACGCACGATGTAGGTCACATGACAAACAGCTGAACTCGAATCAACTCGGTCGTCCACTGGCCCTGATCACCACTGACTCCAAGCCTACTCGGTAAGGCTTCTGGAAAGTAGCTGTCCCTCCGTCCTTTAGAACGTCCCTTTTGCCTGAAAACCTCCATGTTTGTTTGTTCTCCACCTTCTTCATTTACATATCGAGCTCTGGTAAAAACAAAATCAAGGTATTGAAAATGTCTGCTGAAGGCTGTTTAAACTCTGAAATTGATGTTGTAATTCACATTTGCAATGAAAGGTCACATGTCTGGTTGACAGTTCAGTTATGACAATAATAAACACCCAGTTTATTTACCTCCAGTGCTGCTACAACTCCAATCGTTACGGTTTTAACTCTGAACGATCCATGTGCAGTTTGACGTTAGACATTCACTCAAAAAGGTCCAAAGGCATGTTCTGGAGGTGACACACATATTGAGCGTTAGAACACTGGTGTTCCCCGAGTTCACCTGTTGAATAAAGCCTGGATTGGTAACCATGAGGAGGATCTCCTGTTGGACTCTGAAGTTAATTATCTTTTAGTGTGTGCATTGCAAATCTCATTTTCAGTAATGACAGCATGCACTCTGGCTGTGAGCAGGGAAGTTCATTATATCTCGTTCTCCCGGATCTGCAGAAAACCATCTTCAGTCTGCACCTTCACCTGCGGTTACCGTCACTGGCAAGCTTCAAAGCTGCCATTTAGCAAATTGTTGCTTCCTAATTGCCAGACACTTTGAAACGGCTCATTTTCTTTCTATTAGGTAATAGCGCTTTAATTCACAAAGAACTAATTACTTTCACTCTTCCTTCACGGCCTCCCCTCATGTGACCGGGGTTTCTTGGATGTACGAGTGTCAGTCTCTTCTTTGAACAGTCCAATAAGCTGGGAGATGGTGTGACAGGTATTCACAGTAGTGTCAGTCTGGTTGGTTGGTTTCCAAAAGGGATAATGTGTGAACGTTTAAACACATTACAAATATAATCCGAGTGTTGCATTTCTGCAGGAGCAGGCCGATCTGTGACCAATCAAACAGGGTAAACTGGGCCTTCCTTTCAGATGTTGTCTTAAACCTTAACCTCCAATCCAACATGCAGTGACCACGGGGGAACAGTCTGAAAGCCAAACAGTTCTTTCAACTTTGTTTGCTCTGCGGTCGGCTCGACCGACTGCTGACCCGCCGGCCGCTCAGTCAGCTGAGCAAATACCATCGTGTTATTTCTGTAAGTAACATTAGAGAGTCATAGTGGTCAGATATCCACGGCAACTGGAAAGTAGCATCTATCTATCTATCTATCTATCTATCTATCTATCTATCTATCTATCTATCTATCTATCTATCTATCCATCCATCTATCCATCCATCCATCCATCCATCCATCCATCCATCCATCCATCCATCCATCCATCCATCCATCCATCCATCCATCCATCCTCTGATATATTTTGATATAATATATTTTGGTTGGCATGTTTGGCCGTGAACATCAGTGTTTGTTTCTGCCTTCGTCTCCACAGATGTGCGGCTGCACTGGGGAGGCTGTGGCAGGAGTGTGTATCGGAGCCCAGTCTGCCTCCTCATCACACCTGATTTTCTCTGACAAAAGGCCCTAATGGCTCAATATTTTAATGCCTGCTCAGAGCAAGAGAAGACAAAAACCTGCCGACCATCTGCTGCAGCTGCACGCGGTCCTCTCTAAGTGAGCTGAATGGATTCACTGGCGAGTGTTTTAATTCCACATCGGTGTCAGGAGACCTTCTCCGGTACAAATTATTCCAAATTATGTCTGACAGCCACACAAGAGCCTCCTCTGTTCTTTCTGTGGAATACAGCACCTGGATTAACCCCTCTGTAGACTCAGCCTAGGATTTATGAAGACGGGTGACACATTTCAGGGAAAAGCAACGTAAAGCTACAATGTTTTCGCATAGATTCTACAAATCTGTGGAAGCCTGCCGGAGGGATGAAGATGTACATTCCATATTTGTTTGCTTAGATAATAGTAATGTGTTCAACACCTCAGTCCAAAACTCCCATAGGTGTTCAGATGGGGTGAGATTTAGTGACTACAAAGGCCAAAGCAGCAAAGCAGGGGCATTGTGATGCTGGAAGAAACCACTCACATCAGTTTGGAACGGCTCCATCCGAGCAGAAAGGGGATTTGAATTGACCCCTCCCTCTAATAGAAAAGGTACGCAAACAATGTGAGCAAAATGCCCCCCCAACGCTACTTCAGAGCCACCTCGGTGTCGGGCTTTCACCTCCCATTTGTTAAGGTGTCGTCTATATAACTCGTGTGGACAATGAAAGATGAGTGCAGAGGGCAGTGAAGCCTCTGTTCCAGCCCTGATCCAGCTCAGATAGACAGTCTGATGACATCGTGAGGGGAACAATAGATACGGTAACAGAACTCGCTTATTGGTGGAGCACGGTGATGCTAACAGAGTTTCTTGGGGGAGTTTTACCCCACTCGAACCGAAGGTCTTTTTGAGCATGAAAACATACTTTTAATTCATAGATAGTTTCATTTTTAAACGGCTCAGACAACAGCTGGACACTGTCACTAATGTTACTGAAATAGAAGAAAATAGTCCATTTGTTGGGGACTATGTGTGCGTGTGGGTGTGTGTGTGTGTGGGTGTGGGGGTGTTCAGTAGCCTGGAAGAGCCCATGTTTAGTTGATCCGCGGCAGCGAGTGAGCAGCATGTCAGCAGGTCCAAAGGAAGCAGGAGGAGGTTTTTCTAAAGAGACGTTTGTTTTTGAACTTACATTTTGTGGTTATGGCTGATAAAGTTGTAAGATCATTAAAGATGGAAATAAGAGTATTGAACGTTCGAGTGATGCCTGAATAACGTTAGCCAAGCTAACTCTCTTGCTAACGTTAGTTGAATGTATCTACATTAGTAGAGCAAAGCCAGGCAGTGATATATGCAATCAAACCATAGTGGTATATATGCAGTCGGGAATGATGCTGTATGAAGACAAAACTTTACTAGGGAACGTTTATATGTAACACATGCTGAACAAAATTATAACTACCGAGCAACAGAAGTTACGTGAAACGGCTACGTTAAACAACGCACATGAAAGAGTTTCTTCACCGTTTACAAGCTACAACGTTTCACTACCGCCATATTATTTATCTTCCACAGTCACAAATAAGATACATTACCTCATCATTCTGCACCCTGCAAGAAAAAAGAGCTTTTTTTCATTCAAATTCAAAACAGGTGCGTGTGCTCTAACCAGCCAGAGCCCATTTATTCACGGCAGTAGTGTCACTCTTGGCCAGAGGGGGCGCCAAAGTAAACACAAACTGAAAGTTCATCGTAGCTGCATTAAGTTTTTGAACACACCCTTTAACAACAATACATGTTAGTTTACTGAACATTGGATTCATTGATAAACAGTACATACATTAATAAACATACATTTTGGATGGATAGAGGCTGTTGAACATCTCCTGTGCATTGACATTAGACTTTATACCCGATATATAACCTACTCTCACACATCAGCTGAGACCAGCTGTTCGCCGCTCCCAAAACCAGCAGCTCATTTTCATATTTCGTTCCAATGCAGCAGCTCTTTTTTATCCTTGACGAGGTCAGTGAGTGCAACTGAGTGAGATTTCCCGGGACTTATGACTATTCACACTATCACAGCGCTTCATTACACACCTTGACCTTAATGGCATTTCAACATCAGCAAGATAATGCAACCTGCAGGGAGGAAGACGTGTTAGGTAAAAGTGACAGAGAGTAAGTGTGAAAGACAGAAGGAGAGCTGGGAAAGTGGAGAGTTGTGGCTCGGAAATACTCCTCAGACATCTGCTATGTGAACGAGGTGCAAATAATAAAGACGGGGAGGTGTCATCACACCGTTTTATTTGCTTAGACTTTATGAGGATCAGTTATGGGTGGGCGATAAAACTGAAAATGTTAGCTGATTAGTTTTAAAAGTGTTTGGGATTAAGAAGAAAAGGAAAAAGAACATTTTACTTGAATAAAATTGGAGGCTCTGTAACATGTTCACCAACTGGTTCTCCATGCAGACCTCTCCATCACCGAGCACGGCTTGTGCCCTCGCACCATTTGGACGTTTTGTTTCTTTGCTCTTTTATATTGTTCTCTTCATCATCTGCACTCATATTCTCACTTCATCTGTTTTTATGCCACATTTCCATGGTGCAACCGGTGCACAACACACTTTGATCGGCTGCCTGTGTGTTCCCCTTCGTGCGCTCCGTTTTGGAGGTATACGATTGGCTGTTCATGGGAGGGGAGGGAACATCCTGTGGTTCGTCCATTTAACCACACTGACTCCTCTTTTCTTTTTCTATTCTATCCTCCTCCGAGCAAAATTACGGTTATAAAAAAAAAGTCCTCACTTTTAATTCAAACAGGTCAAACAGTGACTCAGGCCAGGGGGATTGGTAACACCGGCTCTCTCAGTAAGTGACCTTGCTAAAGTCAAAGTTTACTGTCGGTGAGGATGGAACTGAGTTAGACCTTCGCACCTCCTCATGAGACCTGAAAGGATCAATCATCCCATGGACATCATTGAATTTCATATTGTCACTTTAAAAAATGCTGCATGATGAAGTCCAATATGGGACAGACTCTGCACAGAGAACCACTGGAACAACACAGACTAAGTATAGTATAACGTAGTAGTATAAACATCGGACAACATGTGTTTTCTATGATTTGTCCAGTGTCTTTGTTTCAGGTGTTCTGTGACTCCACTTTGTGTCTCTTGTGTGGCTGATGTGATTTAATCATCATGTTTACTGTTTCTGATTCACTGGAAGATGATACGAGACTGTGGGAGAACCTCAGGGACGTGTTGACAGGAGGACAAGGGACGAGAGAGAGACAAAGAGTGGCCAGGGAGGGAAGTAAAAGAGTCCGTGGGACTATATGGATGCAGCAAAAGCTGTGGTCTGAAGTGTAAAGGAGGGCAGTTAATTAACATTTGTAGGGGTGGAAAATATCAGCAGATATTTTTGGACGGAAT
>CAAKHC010004076.1:9409-25613 GCA_901007825.1 Macroramphosus scolopax | reverse complement strand
AAGCCATTATAAAACATCTCCTTGGTCGTCATTAGCTAGAGTCCTAGCCTCTCCCTATTAATGACAAAGCAGCTGAGACAAATGCATACAAATACGTAATCCTGGATCTGCCCAAGCTCCACCCATCCACAAACTTTTATGAAAATTCACCTGGTAGCTTTTACGTAATCCCTCTGACAGGCAACCAACAAACAAACAAAGGACAAGAAAGAATGACCTAGTTGGCTAACAGAAGACTCTTACCGTTCTGGGGTCAAAGGTGAACAATGCTCTGAACACCTTGACTTGGCCTGGAAGACAGAAAACACGTAGACTGCAGGTTAAATGAACAGAAGCACTGTAGTCGAGGAAATACATAGAGAACCACATGTGCCGTCACTTCACAGCCACGTAGAGCGAGCAGGTTCGTTTGAACCCGCAGGACGCAGCTTTCATGTGGTAAATCAAACGTGACGTGTCATTTTCGATCCACTCGGGTGGTAAAACACGTGCAGTAGCACGAGTTTATACTGTGACAAGCTGTGACTGTACAACGACAATACATGCAGTTAAGGGAGCGGGCCTGCGTGTGTGCAGTCGTGAGGTGGCCGCCCTCGGGGGCCCCTCGATGGCTCGCCGTCAAAGCTGGCGTGTGCGGCACTGCTGGAATGCAACCAGAGAGGTTGAGGTCTTAGCTCAAAGCTGAAATACTTCATGGAGACTTACAAAAGAGCTCGAAGAAACAGGAACAGGCTTTTCTTTTCTTTTTGTTACTTTAACTCAATGCAAATTTATTTCTACAACACAAAACTAGTGTCCAGTTTATTGTACTGGATTTACAAACACACACACACACTCAAAACAGAACGAGCCGGTTACACTGCAGACGAATCCTGTCCAGCTCTGCTGCAAAGGTGATGTAATGCTAATTTGCATCAGATTTGTTGATAGACATCACTCAGTACTACACTCTCCTTCATTCTTTCAGAGAGTTGTTACATCACCCTACACCAATGACCGTTTTAGCCGGCATGTCTCAACGATGTAACAGTGAGTAACTGTAGGAGCCGTGGCTGAACCAGACACCTGCTCCTACACTCATGTATTTCACCGGAGCTCCTCACCCGGTGGGGCCTGGGAAAACGTGAGCGCCAGAGCAGACCATCCAACCGATGGACACGTTCAGCTGCAGCAATCTCATTTGTTCAATCACTGCCTAAAGTTTGAGGTTATAGGTCAGTGTTGGCGAGTAAGTCAAAAGGTAAACAGAGTTTCACCCTCCGGCTCATGCTAAAGTAGTTAGCATGTCCTTCAGTTTATATGTTGCCCCCTATCTGTTTGGAGTGTGAAGTATGAGGCGTTTGCTTGTTCAAATTCACAACAGATTGTAACTTTAAAAGCTTTAAATGTTGGCCTGGTGCGACTCCCCCTCTGCTCCGCCGTTACTCAGAGCTTCTATTTAGCCGAGACACTGTGTCAGTGTTTCAGGAAGAGATGGGCTGGGTCACTATACAAACTAGCTCTGTTCCACACAGCAAGCAAGGCTGCTCTGCAGGCCCGTTCATGTCGGCCCAAACACATGAAAACCTGTGCTGACAAGTCGGGGGTTCGCTCTGCATTTTAAGGCTTGAGGCAGAAATTCTGTCTACAAAATAAATTGAATGCCTGTAAAAGCAAATCCTTGCGAGTGTACCGCAAAAGCAATGTGAGCATATCAAGTCCCCCCCCCACACACACACAGAAAAATGTGTCTGATCTTGGTTGATTCTTGTTTCAAGCATGAACCAACAATAATCACCTGAGACTCCAAATAGCAACCAAACAATGTTATGGTGGCACAAACAGTCAGTTATGCAGAACACACACAGCTGTCCAGTATGGTGATTTCAAGGGACAAAGAAGGAACTTACAAGCCTGGTCCTGTTCAACCTGTACATTCTGTGTATGTGACTATACACACCACTAAAGAAAGTCCCAACGTTTGTTTAATGCCAGAGATCCTCTCAACCACCTCCTGAATGAGGGTTTAATATGAGTTTTGTAGGAAATTTAGCTCCTGAAAACATCCATCAGAGGTTCAGTTAAAACCAGCAGCTTTGAGGCCGGGGCAGGTTCATTCACAACTACTTTAGGAGGAAAAATATCAAACAAAATAGGTGATTTTAATTCAGATCTTTCAGTTGCCCAACCAGACAGAAGCACAACAATATCTGGGGTGCTCTTGATTGAACAGATGTCTGTGTCCGGATACTGCGACGTCCTGTGCTCGTCTGCAGCAGAGTGTATTTTATGCCAAAGCCACAGAGGTCATTGCAACAAGAGACACCGTCTTTGGCAAAGATGCTGCCGCTCGGCTGTGACGACAGGGTAACATCACACCAGCCACACCATCAGGCTGCAGAGACCTGACTTGTGAATAACCACAGAATGTACCAACGCTATTCAAACACTCGTCTACCAGAGTTGTTTTCACATGGTCAGTTTTCAGCCCAAACCACATTCATCATGACATCAGTAGCCCCTGTCTTCTGTAGGAGCTCCTCGTTTTGTCTTGGCTGGTAAGAGACCTTCTCCTGCTTGGAGGACACAACGTTCCATATCACGTTCATGCTCCTTCATCACAATCTTCTCTTACTTCAGATGTTTATTTTTTTTACGAACAGCCTGCAAGAAATCCTCTAGGCTCTAATCAACTTATATTTTTGTTGATTTTTACTGACATTAATTATGAAAACTCCTGTTTCGCAGACAAATGATGTATTAACATTTGGAAATCCATGATAATGCACACGATTGCTACCCTAGATGCATCTTCTTCCTCCACCAAGAACGGTGACACAGTCACAGCTTGCAGGAAGTGAGGTTGATGTCACTGACCATGTGGATTCATCATCACCACTCAACCTCGGACCTAAATCCGCAGCTCTCTTCTTGCATGAGTGATGGACAAGGGGAAGTGACAGAGGCCTACTGCTCATCTCGTCCTCATGTCATTCAGCAGTGGAGTTGCCTCAGACATCTCAGTGAAGCCTGAGAGTGTTATCAAACAGAGTCTCCAGATTACTTTTCACAGGGTGATAAAAGTTTAGGAGAGAAACGACGCCATACGCTGATAACACTCCCTCACTGGGTTCCCACCACCCGCAACGCTCACATCGCTAACCAGGTGTGCTGCCCTTGCAAGTTTCAGGCGAACTCTAAACGAGAAAACTTCATTTTGTTGATCTTACCTGGCTTGGCCGGCTTGGGAGGAGGCTTGGACATTTGCGAGTGTGAAAATCAAATGAAAACAAACACGCGGTCTTTTATTTCAGCCACGGACGTCGCTGAGGTTAAGAGCACTTTGATATCACTCCCGATGAGGAAGTTCAGCAGCAGCACTACAAGCTACGCGGAAAAGCAAGGCTGCGCATGCGCACATAAATATGCTAAATTTCGCAATTCATGAATTTGTGAACCATTATCTTTTATAGAATTGACTTTATAAACGCTTTTAAAAATGTTTTCAGTCAGATCTAACATGTAAACCTTGACTTTCTGCACACTATTTTACTTTATTTATTTATTTTTCTCCTTGACGTTTACTTTGATTGTAATCCATGTTGCAAGTTACTTATTGTTTTGCTAATAATTAATGGGCATATTTTACTTATATAGTATTTGAAATGTTTTGCTGATGCTTTATCATGCTTGTATTTAATTAATTTTTACTTTATCTTTCTATGTTAATTTACTGCTTGAATATTCATTAGTTTCCATGATTATTATTCTCAGTCAGTTTACTTCGCGTTTAAAAGAAAAGACCCATAACTGAAATTATCTGATTTGTTTTTGTTTAGCTTTTTTTTTTCTCCGATGGTCGGATATTCAGTGACGTAACAGCTCAAACAGCCAATAAAGAACGCAGACTGGAGGAAAGGCGGAAGAGCACCAGGCATCAACTACAAATCCTTATCAGTCCTCCAGTTAAACTGTTCATTCTCAGTCTGATATATCAGCAACTCTCCAGTGACCATTGCAATGAAGACACTAGTTGTTGGCGTAGGGGGGTAAGTAAGTCGGGAGGATCGTAAACATTATAAAGTGAAAACCTCCATTCAAAGAATCTCCATCTTCTGTGTGTGTCATTCTGCGTCTGAACAGCCTGTTGGCCTCGGAAACACTTCTGCATCTGCACACTTTTGTGTTGCTTTTACAACATCAAGGACATGCACATTTAAAAGGGGTGATTCGAGGCTTTCATGTGTAGTTTCAAAGTGAGTTTCAGACTTTTGAAAGCATCCTGTGGTGGATTAGGTAATACAAATACAGAGAGATAAGTTGTCAAGGCCCCAGAAAATGAAATAGTTGAATATAAAAGAATATTAAAGGACATTGGTAAACAGGAGCAGCTGGGGGATCAGTAGATCAACACAGCATTGGACAAACCTGGCAGAACACGATTTATATGGGTTATTAAATTTGCACAGCAAGTGTCCTGTCAAATGTTCAACTTTTTTGCTTGAAACTTTTATGACAGCATGTGTTGGGGTGAAATGAATTGTCTCATTGGGTTTTTATTGCATATGGCGCCAGAAGTTACACCACCAGAGGTCAGCAAAAAATACAATATTGAGCCTCTTTAAACATGTTTTTTTTTTTTAGATGTTATAGATTTCAGAGGCAGGTGAGTGAAAGTAATAAATCTTTTTTTATAGCTTAAAAAAAAAGGAAAATATGACACCATGTTTTCATCATGTGCTGTTTTCCCTTCAGGATGACCAATGGAGGTAAATCAACTCTTTCTAAGAGTCTAAATGAGTTGATACCCAACAGCTGCATCATCGCACAGGATTCATTTTTCAAGGTAGAACAGGAGGTCGACTTTAATGTTTTTGCAATGCTGGAAACTTCCGAGCATGTTTGTTCACAGCGGTTTCTTTTCTCCAGGATGATTCTGTGGTGCCAGTGGACAGCAGTGGGTTCAAGCAATATGACAGTGAGGACGCTTTATTTACTCATTTGTCATCCAGCATTATCACAAAGGTTTCGTGAGGCTTTACACAGTGCTGTTGATTAGATCAAGAATAAGAATAAACATCTTTGTTATCTGATAAAAGCCAGTTGGAGTTGTTCCGACTGAGTCGGCATGAAAGTAAACAGGAAAGCCAGCAAGAGAATGTCAATTGACAAAAGATAGAAGCAGAAAAAGAGCTTCAACGTGAAGATAATAAGCCAACAGAGATTCTTCACAACATCATCCTTTGAGTTCGTTGAAGGATCTGGATAGTCAACGTTTTAAGTTACACAATTTATATAAAAAACATTTTAGACTAGAGGCTCTGAATTAAAGAACTAAACAAAATCAACTTATTTTTCTTAGTTGAAGCATTTAACTTGTATTTTAGGTTAGAAGGCCAACATGTTTGGGTTGAGAGTATCTATATATTTCCTTATCAGTGTTCGAACTAGCTACATAGAGTAACATTCTGTATATTGGGGTATATAGCTGTATAGGAGAACGGATGTATGATGACTAATAAGGTTGATTAATGACTCTGATTAGTGCTTGATGCTCTCCACATGGACACGATGATGAGCGAGGTCGACTCATGGCAAACACATCCCGAGTCCTTCATGAGGGAACGAGGAGCCGATCCAGAGCACCCGAGGCCATCAGCCGACGACGAGGTGTTTGTGCTGATCGTGGAAGGATTTTTAATTTTCAACTTCAGGTACACAAAGAGGCTTTAGCAGAAATATGAGTTTGTTCAGTTCTTAGAATCAACATATAAAAGCATCTAAATTGCAGACAGTTAACTAATGAGTAGCACTTTCTGTTCAAATGTTTTAATCATTTCCAAGAATTAAGTTGAATTAATTTAGTAATTTAGTCAGTGTGCAGCGGGTCATCATAAAGTCTGCAAATGTGTTTGCAGAAAGTTTACATGCAAATATATAATTAAACACGTATTTGCATTAAAATATAGTCATTCTTTGACATCCCTCTGGAAATCAACATAACCTGCTCATCTATAATAACACTTTTGTTATTAGTGCAAGAAGGTTATGTTGGTTGTTTGTTAGCAGGATTGTGCCTATACCCTGAATAATTGACTGATATCATCACTGATGGCACTTCAAGACAAACATATACACAACCCTTCATACGAACGGTCAGAACACTGGAACTCCTGTTTGTGCTGTGTCTTTACAGGCCTTTAAATGAGCTGTTTGACAAAAGATACTTCATGGAAATACCTTATGATGTCTGCAAGATGAGACGAAGGTCAGAATCCATTTCAAACAATCATCTTATTTTCTCTATGTTTGCCGTTTCATGGATCACATCTGTTTTTATTTTCATCGTTGTTGCAAACAAAAATGAAGAGATAAACCTTGCTTCCTCGTCTGTTTACTCTCCTGCTTCTCTTGAATTGACAGTTCGAGGGTTTACAAGCCCCCTGATCCTCCCGGCTACTTCGACGGACACGTGTGGCCGATGTACCTGAAGAACCGCCAGGAGATGGAGAACACAGATTCTGCAATGGGTGAGTGACCATGAGCGGAAGAAAACGCTGTGATAATATTGCTGATGGTATCAGAGGACAAAATCGTTTTGCACGATATCTGTATTTCCAGTATTTCTGGATGGACTGACGTCAAAGGAAGAGCTGCTGGCTGCTGTGTATGACGATGTTAGTCAGGAAATTAAAAGGCTGAGCGGTAAGTTGCAACGAAACCAACGGAGCAACTGCACATGAAATACATGAAAGATGTTTGTTTTTTTGCCTCTTACAGTCTCTGATCGTCATCATAGACGTCTGATAACATCATAAAAAGATCAACTACAATCATTTTCACCTCTTCACATCGGCAAATAGGGCCGAGGTTGAAAAATAAAGGAATATTCAGTTGATCAAAAAGCATGTTAGGTTCTTAACAGGGCTCCTGAAGTGAAAAACTGTTAGTGGCAGGGAGGAGGACATGTTAGAGGCTCAAGTTGTTGAGCACAGATAAAAATAAATGTCCTGCATATAAACAGTTTGGTTCAATTGCAATACTGTCCTGTGTGCTCTATTTAAAAGAAATCAGCTACTTATCAGGATTTGTGTATTTCATGTTCTCTGCAGAGAAAGACTGAAGATGTTGCAGTGTTATTTATTTACCTGCTGAAGACGACGCCTGCTGCTCCGTCAGGAAACTTCAGCTGAAAGGACCAAACCGAGTGCAGCGGATGACCATTTAATATGTTGTAGCATCTGAAATCATCCCGACCAAACACACGCTGCTAGTGAGCTGGTTATCTGTGCTGTTAAAGCGATGACCAGTGTTTTATGAGATTACGTTCTTGGAAACCAAATATATAAAGCTGTCTTAACTTTGTGAGGGTGCTGCTTAACAAACTTCAGTATTCAGAATACAGTGTTTAATCTGTCTTTGCATGGTTTTTATTTCATGCTTTTGAAATAATCTTTTAACCTAATGTCTGACTCTTTTTAATATTTAACTGTATCAACTCGTGATTTAACTTCGGATAACAAAACACAAAGTGTGCATCATCTCTGAGTGCTCAGTTTACTCTATTTATAGTATATTACGAGTATTTAACAGTGGTTACACTGTGGTTTGTTTTAATGCGTTTTCACTTCCGACTAATATCATAGTCTTCCCTACACAAGTAATCTGATTACAACCTGAATCCAAAGATGTTTCTATCTCTGACTGCACATGACGACTGGAAGATCCAAAAATAAATGTGCATATACGACTTAATTCTTTTACTCTTAACAAACTGTAATCTTGTGAGTGTGACTAAAAGCAGGTGAACCCGAGCGCAGGAATCAGCAGCAGTCAGACAGGATCTCAAAGGGATCTAATTTAACTAAACGACTAACGAAAGGTGCTAAATAGAACTCAGAGCTTGATTGTGGTTGTTTTTATTTTTATATTTTCTCTTGTCTTCCTGACTTCAGTACCTGTCGTTGTATTACCTCATGATTGTCTGTATTTGTGTTCTAACCTAGTAAATAAATCTGAAACCGGTTGACATACAGGAGAGAACAGAGGAGCTGAGAAAGACTGGAAGTAACTACAGAACTAATCAGACAACTAGGAACAGGTGAGCAGTTGGGAGGAAAGCAGCTGATTGGTGGAGAGACGATTGGGGCGGGGCTTGGCTGACGAGGACAGATGTAGGGCAGGTGTGGAGAAACAACAGGAAAACAGGAGGGGAGCACAGAGCAGGACAGCAAAGGAAAATACTCATCCTTATAAAGATGTGCTCAACCTTTTCTACAAGTAACTCTGAAGTGAGGGTTCTCAAAAATGCTAATTGTATCCAGATTAATAGTTTCTTTTCACCTCCATTTCTGTTGTCATTAATTCTCTTTGTGCTGCCTTGATTCTTGCTTTCTTCGACAGACAAGTGGCCTTAATGATGGCTGAAGACACTCGTGCACATGAAGAATAAAGTGTAAACCTTCAGTGAATTCATGTCTCCTTTTTATCCAATTTGTGCTGTAAACTTATTTACCAACTGCACTGCGTTCAGCGTGTTTTTTTTTAATAAAAAGATGAACAAGATTTCATCAGGGAGTTGATTTGTTCCCTTCAACTGGCCTGCACATGATGCAATTGAATCGTGGACAGACTTTCAAAAAATGTCTGCCCGGTATTTTTGGAGGAAAAAGGTTGAAGGATTTTATTTAGAAGTGTAAGAATACTGAGGGTGGTAGATCTCCTCAGAACGCCACAATGTTACAGGAGCGTTAGATGTAAAACCTCCAGCCTCTTGCATGCCTCTTTAATAAGTTACCTACCTTTCATATTCTATATATAGAAGTTCTGCTTTCAGTTTCAGATCGAAATCTCTTTGACAGTTGTTGAATCCAAGTTTGCTGTGCGAACCAGGAGCTGTCCTCTCTAATATCTCTGTGTGATTTGTGCTATTGCAAAAAAACAAAAAACAAAAGTTGATTCTCTCAGCTGAACATTTAAGTATTGCTCAACTTGCCTGACCGGCATGTTCAGTTCAGGAGTTCACACATATTAACATGGGCTTTCCCCACTTCCCTATACTGACTATATCCTGTTCTGGCACGATGTTAACAAGTAGCTTCAGCTTCTCTCCCTTGGACCTTTTTTAAAGGGCTGATTCGCTGAATTAATCCTTGATTAATCTCTGGATATTAAGAGGAAATCCAGCATGGGATTTGGTGCATTTGTGTGTTTACTTTTTGTCTGCTGCTCTTCCTGTTGCAGCAATGCAATGCCGACTGAACTCAACCAGCAGGCTGTGAACGAGAGGCCTGTGATCGGTAAGTGACAGACACCAGCAGGCAGCAGTTTACTAAAGATGTTAATTGTTTTTTTTTTTTCATGCAGTGTGTTTGAATCTGCTGTGTCGCTGTCACACAGGTATTTTGACTCAGATGGTTGAGGATGAAGAGAAGAAAGCATACGGGAAGACTTATATACCTGCCTCCTATGTGAAATACATCGAGGCCGGGGGCAGCAGGGTGGTGCCTATCAAGTGGGTGGAGGCTCTTTGTGCTTTGACCACCATAGATGTCCCAGAGAAAAATTATTAATGTAAAAATAAAAATGTAAAACTGTTTGTCCCCCTCTGCAGACTGAATCTAACTACTGCAGAGTATGAAAACATCTTCAGGAAGATAAATGGGTAGGCTGTACGTCTGCATTGAACACATGAATTATCGTTGTCTGTCGTGGTTCTAACTTCATGTCGTCCATGTAGCCTGATTTTCATCGGCGGAGCTGTGGATCTAGAAACATCCGACTTTGCCGTGGTGGCGAAGATTTTTTACAAGCTGGCTCTGACGGTTAGTACAGCAGAAAATTATCATTATTATTATTTTGTCTGCCTCAATTATCCACCAGATGTCACAGCATCATCAACCTTCTTTTTAAAATGTGCCACTGCCCCTTTCTGTTAATTGTCCTCTTTTTGGAGGTGAATCTGATGATTTAAAAAAAAAAACAGACCTTCCTTCAAATGGATTAACATTTAATAAAGATATAAATAAAATTTTAATGACCAATAGTATGTACAGAGAAAATGTTTATATGTTTTAGGCCAATGATGCTGGAGACTTCTTCCCCATCTGGGGGACGTGCTTGGGCATGCAGCTTCTGACTGCACTGGTGGCCGGTGAAGATTTGTTGAACATCACCACGGCAGAGAACATAGCGTTGCCCCTCAACCTGACCACAGGTTATATTTGACTACGATATCACCTGATTATTTCTCTGTACTCTCCATGATGTCATTGATGAACCTTGTGTCTTCCCTCGCCCGTGCAGAGGCCTACTCCAGCAGGATGTTTCACTCCCTCCCCGGGGAGCTTATGAAGGCTTTAACCAAAGAACCTCTGACCAGCAATTTCCACAACTATGGACTCACAGTGGAGGTACAGTTAATCTCTGGTCCTTAACTGAAGTCCTGGTCTGTCTCTGACATCAAGATATGATGGGAATGACATGGAGACCATTAAGGGAAGGAATGAGATGTCAGTGGAAATTGTCAATTGGTTGTTCAGGTGGGAGAATGTAGGCGCAGTTTGCTCCAATCAAGGCATTACTGTGGAGTAACGTTAGTCGGCCATCGGGGCACCAAGCAATTGCCTGTCTGTTCACAAGCTGCACCTTTATGGGGGAAATAAAATCAGAGTCGCTCCTCCAGTTATTTCAACATCAAGAAACCTGTTTGCCGGTTTTTCTTTCTTCCCAATGATGAAGGATGTGAGTGGACAGGACCTCACTGAGACACACAGTACATACATTCATATTTACATGAACAGCCTGCTTCCTTCGCCCGTGATGGATTAACCTGATATGTCTGATTAATGAGACAAATGTTCCTCCAGACCTTTCAGGGAAATGAGAAACTGCACAGCTTCTTCTCCGTGCTCTCTACGAACATCGCTGAAAATGGAGCCCACTTTATCTCAACCTTGGAAGGTATTACTTAGGAATATCTTGTCCAATCATTTCTCTGTAACAGGAAACAACAGTATGGTTATGATTTGTGTTTCATCGTCCGTGTCAGGTATCAGATATCCCTTCTACGGGGTTCAGTGGCACCCGGAGGTGAACCGTTTTCAGTGGGACAGCAAGCGGAACTTTGCTCACTCCCCTCACGCGGTCCAGCTATCCTCACTTCTGGCTGAGTTTTTTGTCAATGAAGGTACGTTGTTAAACACAATCAATCAATAGCAGAAATGATTAGATCATCTTTAAACAATATCACTTCTTCTTTGACTCGTTTAGGAAGGAGAAGTCTACATCAGTTCGACACTCCTGACGTAGAGGCCTTGCCGCTGATTTACAGCTACACGCCTCTCTTCACTGGAAATTTCACAGCATATGAGCAGATTTACTTCTTCTGAAATCCTCCTGATTCCGACTCATATGTGTCATCACTTACGCAACCACACTTGACCAGCACGCACACAAAGTCTTCTGGGTTTGAATCAGAGATGATGCAGAGGAGTAACGCATCAGCGCTCGTGGTGTTGACAACTTATGTAAACTGCAAATACTTGAATGTGATGTCATTGTTATTAAACAGCTTGTTAACTGTGATATTATTCCTTCTTCATTTCTTTATTTTGAAGTAGATGCTCTTTAGACTCTGAAGGGACCGATAACATCACATATTAATTGTGTTTTAATTCGTGTGGTTTGTTCTTTCCAGGTATATGATTAGGAAACGTCTCCTGTATCGCCTTACAGAGGACATGACAAGCCTGAAGGTTTTCAACCGTACTATGTGGCAGTAAATTAAATTGCAACATCCTGACTTGATGGGTAGTAGAGTGTGCACCACTAACGCCCAACAGGAAGTGAAATAAAGACGCCTTAAAGCACCCACAAATACTAAAATAACCACATTCAGAGGTTGTGTGTGAACTTTTAATTGTTCTGATCTGCCGTGCTTTGGCATCTTCTCGTGGTCACTGTACCACACACATTTTGGGCTCATTATGGGGCACACATCTGAACGACTCAAACACACTTCAAAACACTGAGAATGGCCCAATGAAAAGCACAAATACAACATTTCTGTAACAAACAAACATAACAAAACCAGTAAGTAACCTCTACTTACCATACAATACTATACTTTACTATCCTGTCTGAGAGTGAAATGGGGCGTCTTCAAATGTCTTGCTTTTTCTATCAATTGCAAACCAAAATATTTTCAGTTTAACAGATATTAAACGAATTTATAAAACATGTTTATGGTCGAAAAGGGTCTGAAAGAACAGACTAACATGTATTTCAATTATTTTTCGGACAATAATTGATTAATTGACTCTTTTTCTTCGCTCTAAATAAATACATATACAGTGAGGGGGGAGGGGGGGGGGGATTATGGTCCCGTTTGCCCCGAGGCCTCAGAGAGGGTTAATCCGGCTTTGGACAGGCTGACCTCAGTATGTCTTCAATCCTGAATCATCTTGTACAACACATCCAGTCTGTGAATGGCAGAGGATGGTCACCGTGAATACCCAGACAGGCCGTCACAGCGCACACAGACTCCGGCGGTCTGATTGGTCCAGCCGCACGTCAGTGTTGTCTGCGGGGGGGCGGGACCTGCAGAATCGAGCCAGTGTTCCAGTTTTCCTCTCTCACACAGATGCTGCTGGGTCACTGTTATGCCGTCTGTTAATAACAAAAGAGTCAAAACAGAGAAGGCAACCGGGGGATCCATATAATCATTCTGGAGTCTGCAGGGATGCACGAGCGCAGATCCGTCACATAAACCCGCTTCAACTTTTTTTTTTTTTTTTTTTAATAATCAAATCGTGCCTGTCTTCTGCCACCTTTTTTTTTTTTTTAAATATGCTATCGTCTTGTTGACCTTACACACTGTTTGGCCGAAATCATTGGCTCTACTTGCGCACTTTATTGCGGCCAATCCCATCTGCACCGGCGGCTGCGGCTTGTTTGCAAACAGGAATCGGATCCCGTCGGCGAGGACTCCCTCTGATGCATTGATGCACCCCTTTCAGTGGTGTAACGGTGAGCAGTCATTTTATACTGTGGGAGCTCTGTTAGGCCTCTGCAATAATATCACATGCTGTTCCAGTTCAGGGAATGTCTACAGGCAAATATTATAGCACTGGACGGTAGTTTCTCCCACCTCAGCTCACAGAAGAACAGAACCTCTCCTGTTATTTTTGGCTGTGTGATGCTTCACAGTAACTCTAGTGCCCTATAATAAGTTACCTTCAATATCCTTGTAAAATGATATTAGCATTCCTCACATTTGTACCCTTAAAGAATTAAACAGTTGCTTGCTTTGCATAGACAACATGAACCCCTTCATTGCAGTGGAATGGTGTGTCAGTGCTTCATTGTCATGGTGAGACCTGGTGAAGATGATGGATTTGTGGTCTTTGCCTCCGACTTGGCCAATTTGAGCGCAGCAGCGGTCTCCTTGGCGGACTGCTGGTGGTGTTTAGACAAGAACAATTACTCCCTTTGTGCTCCTCAACTCGCCTCATATTCGTAGGAGAAATAGTATCAAAGAATGACATTTTAGATAAAAAAAACGAAGGCTGTGTCAGCTCAGCCTGAGCACTGCGATCAGGCCTATTTGTTCCCGTTTGTTCCCATGTTTATGTCTGACACATGTAGCTTTTTCATGCAATGTGATGGGCTCAACCTACTTTCTTCTTCAAAAACCAGCAGCAGCAGGCATGCACAAGTGTTTCCCCCCATGTGAACTGCTGAATATTTGATGGAAAGTTCCCTATTTAGTGCAAGCAGCAGCTTTGTATATAGGACAAAGCCCCACCAGGCCTCTCCAAGGAGCTGTCAAGAAACTGCCATAGTCGAGGTATTTCACAGATCTATCAAATCACGGAGGGACTTCCCCGCCTTTTCAAACAACAGCCCCAGAATCTGGCTGACGACTCTATACGACGGATTCAGATCCTCTGTTGAGAACTTTCCCCCGCTTTTATCATTTTTCATTCTGCATCTGCTCTCTTTGGCGCCATGGTAACGGGGAGCCTCCTGAGTCTGCCGATATATAGGTCAGTGGTCATGCAAGGCTTCACCCACGGCAAATTACCACATATAGCCGTCTGCTTTCCATGCATACAAAGGTGGAGGGAGATGTGTGTTCCCATCCAAAGACACAGTCGTGATATGACGAACACACAAAGGCTTGAATACAAATGACCCAGATTTGGAGTGTGTCTGCAGCAGCTTCACAGGTGATTTGTGGCATCATCTTGACATGAATACAGGGACACGTACTTCCCCACTCTGTGTGTGTGGTTGTTTATCTGCTGAAGATCTCTTGTGTAAGCACATGAAAAGGTCTTCACGCCTGTTCGTCTGCACGATCAGTCCTACGTTGAGCGGCCGATGTCTCTGCCGATCGCTTCTTGCTGAGCAAAGTCATTTAGTGGTGGAACTTCGCCGTGCGGCCATTGATGAGCCCCGATTAATGGAGCATCACTGCTCTATCAGAGAGAGTGGAACTGAGAGGCGTGAAGTATCGATCCTCTCATGCTGCAATCTCAACTGCGAGGTGGGAGAAATGTCACACGGAAATGTCAACGTGTTACTTTTGCTGCAGGAGTGAAATACCAGAAACGCAGGATCGATGAGAAACTGTGCCCTGAGAAAACAATACCTGTGATAGAGAGATTGGATTGGTAAAGGTTTCCATCCATCTATCAATGCGTCTCATTCATGACCTTCTGTTTGTCCGTTTATCTCTTTCTATCCATTTGTCAATCATCTGTCTTATGATGCATCCGCTCAATCCCTCTGTCTGTCCATCTTCTTATTCAGCTGCCCATCTGTTCGTCTGTCCGTCCGTCCATATGTCTGACAAATCGGTCCACACGTGCAGAGACACACACACAGGACTTGAAATCTATGTAAAAAATGGCGAGATTGGTGAAATAACTCTGACAAAAGACTTCTGCACATCTATTTCGCAAGATAGGTGCGTTGGAAAGGGATGAATGGATCCAAATTGCCCACAGAATCCCGCACATTGTCTAACTAAAAACTTGAAGTGACCTTAGAGAGCGTAGGCCTCCGCCACGGCCCTTCTATTATATGCAATCCCACAACTGAAGCCAGTATCAGAAATAAACCAAAAGCACAACACACAGTAACAGCTGTGCTGGGATTTTAGCTACATTTACATGTATCATGATCACTCAAAGAGTAACTGACAAGCGACGTAGCATCTTTCTTCCGTCAGTTTCCATGTCGACTGCACAGAACAAACACAGTAGATGCAGCAGAGGTGTGTCTCTCGCTAGCCGGGCGGTCAGCTCGTACAGGAAGCCGCCGTCGCAGTTCAACTATAGTGTTTGTCTGATCTTGTTGACATTCAGGCACTCTGAGATCACTGAATGATTCCTAAAAAAAAAGCTGATTTTTGTTGTGTTAAACCGATCTGCTCTGAAATGTGATGGGTTCTTCCTCCTTGACCGACGCTACAACCCTTCAATAAGCTTGACCAGGTAGTCTTCACCGCTAACAAACACACAGACGAACCCAGGCTGGCGAAAACACAAGCTCCTTGGCCTCCTCCTCCTCCTTAATAACACATTTATCTGCACCGTTTCAATGCTAGAAGGATCCATTTTAACAGGGAGTTGTTATAAGCTTGTGCCAATCACATTCCTCACTTTACTGAACAATTTCCAAATAATTACAGCTTGTTTTCGAACAAGGTGGGCGTGGTTTGGAAGCCCGAGAGATTAAAGCGGATCTCTATTATAAATCAAACATCTGATCTCTAATTACCACCTTGTTCTTGAATGACGGCGACCTTAATCAATGAAATACGTTTAGTTTTTGATCACAAAGACGGACTAACACAGCCTCTTGTTCTTTATATCAGCGGGCGGCCGTGAATTTGAGTCCTGTGTTAGCCTCAGTTCACGATGACTGTCTGGGTGTGTGTGACCTCTGGCTCACAAAGCGCCCTCTCACATGCAGACACCAACTTCTCATTACTCACACACACACACACACACACACACACACACACACACACACCCACACACACTCACACACACACACACACACACACACACACACACACAGACACACACACACACACACACAAACAGACACACACACAGACACACACACAGACACACACGCACTTACACAAGCATGCACGCACACAGACACAAACACACAGACACACACACACACACACAACACTAAACATAAA
>CAAKHC010004074.1:6111-18253 GCA_901007825.1 Macroramphosus scolopax | reverse complement strand
AGAATATGCAGTGACAAATAAAAAATTAAATAAAAAAAAAGGTTTTCTAAAGTATGTGTTAGTGTGTGTGTGTGTGTGTGTGCATGAAAATAAATCACCACTGCTGGCTTGAGCTGAGACGCAGCCTGCTTAGCTGGAACTGAACAGTCTCTGCTGTTCCAGTGTCCAAAGCGCCTGCTCACACATGGAACACAATGTGGTTTTCATGTAGATGTTGGCGGTGGTGTTGAGGGGCAGCTCTGGCCCCGTCTGCCTGGTCCAAATGCTCTCCAGCAGGTAGGAGGAGGAAGGAGAGAGGCCATCTTTATTTCCAACCGATCGTCGCTGTAAATCACGAGGTGAAAGTATCTCTCAGCTACAGAATGAAAGGAGACGTGTCCAGTCCTCCTCTACCTTCTGTTCTACCTCACTTCACAATGTGTTTGAACTTCTGAGAAAGTTCGTTGCATTCTGGGAAAAACCTATCGTACGACTTAAGATTGAAAGAACAAAGTATAGTTCCACCAAATAGATAATAAAACAAGAAAGGTCGGTTCATCAAGCCAACCAAGTAGTCCAGGGATCTTCTATGAACATATCAGGAGCGTGTGGAAATACATTTCAGATCCTTTACTTAAGGTAAAGTACTAATACCACATTGTGAAAATATTCTTTTTACGTTAAGTATATGTTTTATTCTTATTTATGATGCTCTTGTATCAGTATGGCAGTATTATATGTTTGTAGGGTTGCTATGCTACGTATCTGTTAAACGTCAGCTTTCATATGGTCAGAAGAAAAGCCATCAGCTCTCTTACAATATACTTTCCAACTAATCCAAGAGTGTTTTAAGTAGCTTGTATCACCTGAAAACAGCTTTACAGTAAGTTTCAGCTCGTGGTTAAGCTGCTGCAACCTGCTTCGCCTTCACTGCTTCGGTTCAGTCTCACTGCTCTCATGCTACATTTCTGGACTTCTCAACACCCAACAGCAAACGGGGATCTAGCGATTAGCAGGAGAAAGTACTGGAGTATTTATACATAGAGACAGATAGTTACCTCAAGTTGATTAACTCCTAAAAACATTTTCATTCTGGCCCATAAAATCAAAAACAGTTTAACGCAGCCAAACATTAAGTTACAGTGAGTTACAGTGTTTCCTGTGATCAGGATGTAGTGAAATCTGAATTAAATATATGTTTGCATATAATTGACCAATATGTGTAAAATATACGTAAAATATGTGATAACTGTACCACAAATGGTTTGTGTTGATTAAACTTGAATTTGAACTCAAACGTCTGCATTAAATATTAACCATAAATGGATGAATATCTCCGTATCGCCTCCGTCTGTCCTGCCCTGAGATACACGTTTGAATATTTTGTGAAGGTCCAGTGCATGTTTGACAGCCAGGTGGTGATCGTGTGACACCACCGCTGGTCACTGCAAGGATTATTTTGACATGGCAGGTTACTCTTGGCGAATGGATACATGTAACGCTCACGCTCCGACCCCCCCTTTCACCTGCATACACACACACATGTTCAGGTGTACTAGTGTGTCTAGTATCCAGGTGTTAAGAGAAAGTTCTTTGTATTTCGGCGGAAATCTCGCTGCTGACAGACACGGCTATAGCACTGATGGAGTGTGTATGCCGAGAGGTTAACGCAGTGATCCTCCATATCTGCATCCAGAGATGACATTACGTCAGCTAAAGCCCCCATCAACAGCCCGATCCGCCTTGTGTGTTGCCACTCTGATCCGTCCTTATCTCATCTGTCCATGCTGGGATCAAATGCTGCCTGAATGGCCTCGTAGATGAGAGAGTTGAATTCATTAGTGTCTTTCAATCAAAGGCTTCTTTTCGTGAGTTTGTACTGCCTGACGTGAAAAACAAACCTGGATAAGATTCACTCTTAAAAATATCTGAAAACAAGCCCAGAGCTTTGTAGGTCTTAAGACTCAAAGCCAAGTCGAGTTTATCTGAGAAAATCAAAAGAACTGAATGTTTCAAGAGAGAATTGCAGATCATCAAACGAGCCTCTCAGCCTGAGCACGCTCGTCAAGTGCTCATCTGAATATGGTGCACAGCTTTGTGAATGTCGAATATTTACAATGTTAAATAGATAGAACGGATAAAACTTAGCTTAGCTTCCTAGCCTGCTGTGCTGATTAATACTGACCTAAATGCATCTAATTATCACATTCTAATTATCGATTATCGTTATCAACACCAGGATAGGTACAAGTAATATATATTACTAACTGGATGGGTGATTGTGTTTTGCTTGTTGATCTACGACCCTCATTATCTATGGACGGTGGGCACATGTAGAGAAAGAAGTTCATTGACCTCGACATAAGACGATAGTTTTTATTTTATTCTAATTTGTGTTATTTCAAGGGGATGCGGTGAGGGACTGCATTTGATAGCAGATTGTTTTACATGTTTACTTGTAAACTGGAAAGAGTTTCTAGTACAGAGCAACTTGCATTATGGGTTGTAGCCTTATTGATGCTAAGCTACTGAGTTCCTTTAAGTTGAAGTTTATGGTCAACTTTAGAGTCAAATTAGGAAGTCCAGCTCTAATTCAGAAGGAACTCAATTCCTGACAAGATAAAATAAGTTCAAGACCTCACTGACATCGTCCCCCGACAACAGAAATCATAAATCATCTGTCAAGCAGTCAAGAATTACGACTGCCCGTGTCACAAAGGACTGAAGCTGAAAAGACACAGTGTTAAATATTCTATAATTTAACTGCTTCAAGTGTGTGAGACTCATAAACAAAGATACAATAGATAAAAATAAGTTAACTAAGCAAAAAGTGACATCACTGATTGATTTATGGACTGATCCGGTCAAGAGGGCCGAGCTTCAGCCGAGTGAATTCATCCAGAGTCCGCTCGTTGAGGTAGCAAGGAGTTAATAACCAGGCCGCTCCACCCTGGAGCAAACCGACCCGTTCTCATCACAGGTTGTCAAATAGCAATGCTTTGTCACGGCCATCTGCATTTGATAACGACATACAAGGCCTCCTTTCGCATCCTTACGAGACGCAGCTGGCTGTCCTTTCAACTGGAAGTGTGAAGCCACTTATTAACCATCACCCAGTCCTCAGTATAGAATGGATACATCATCAAATATAAACTTTGAAAGTGTTTATGGTCACAGTCACTGTTTACCAAATTAAACCGTTTGCGTTCACGTTAACTCATTTGTCTTCCTGCAAATGAGAGACTGAGCTGCTGACAGGAATCAATCAGCCGTCTGGTGTTTGTCTCATCCATCGACCACCATCACCTGACTCTATGTGGACATTCTTTCCTTTATCAAAGTGTCTCATATTGACGAGAATTGGTTTACAATTGAGTTGGCGACACACATCTTATGTCATATTTTGTCATGGTTCAAGGTATTGGACAAGTTCAAATACTGACCTGATCATGGTGTTGGGCCAGTTTGTTTTTCATGAATGAGTTCCATGAATGTTCTGAACCATCTAAACTCAATTCAACAGTGTTCGACTCAATTAACTCAATGTGAAGGTGGTGCTGCAATAAAGGTCGTTCTTCCCAAAGGCCGACATTACTGCCAACTGAACTCAAGATTTAAAACAGAAAACCTTTTCGTAATTTGCTCATTAGCTTGGCAAATAATCAAAATATTTTTAATGAATCATGTTAATTTCAATTAGAGAAGAACAAAACAATAACCCCAATAACCTTAAAAGTGCCAAGGACTTAAACAAAAAGTTACACAAAAGAGGAAAGGACCAAAAAACATACCCGACAGAAACGTGATCAGGTATCAAGTGTTTTTGTTCGTAACCCTAACCAGGTGTTTTTGTGTATACTCCTGTATTTAGTTGCGAACATAAAGAGTGCATTTTGTTTCTAAACCTTGTGTTTCATTTAATGCCGTTTTATTTTGCTTTGTTGAAACATTTAACTTTCCGTATGTGATTGGTAGTCAGATAAATGTTTTTGTCTGGTCACTGGGTTGCAATGTAAGGCTTGAATTTAGATTTTTAAATTAAATAACGTATTGAAGAATGCCGCAACAGTTCTTAAATTGTTTCCATGCACAATTCATGGTCAAACCTGTGTGTATGTATGATTCATGCATGTCCAATGTGAAGCACGGTGTCCAAGTCTCAATGCCCGCGAGCCAGGACGCTCACACCGCTCCTCTTGTGGCCATTTCAGGGCAAAAAACAGCAAAGACGCAAGAGGATAGCCGAGAGGGAAGAAGAGGGGAGGAGAGCTGGGGGAGAAAGAATTGCAACTGTCATCACAAACAAGAACCATCTGTCTCATTTGTGTAACTTGTTTTCTTTTAATATGAGAAGTATGCTGAAGTGATCTGGGAGTTTGAGTGAGGCCAAAGAGAAGGCTGGGCTAAAGCCAGCCTTCTCCTGGGTTCTGAGCGAGTGGCATTAATATCCAGCCAACCTGCACTGTTAACCCTTCACACACAACTACAGAGGAGCACGGACAGCATCCGAAAACCTCTAAACCAAAGTGTGAAGAGCCACTTGAGATGCTGTAGCACGATACAGTACACAAATTGTGCCCATTTCCTGATAGTTGATGACTCATAAATAAGTACTTAACGAATAACAAAACTATACCAGACCACAAGATACCACATTGATGAATCATTAGGTCATTATTAGTATATAATACCGGTGAATGGATCCACCTTCATCAGTCGCTCCTCACATAACTAGTAACTACTAATTCAATATGTGCTTGAAGTGAAGTGTCTTGTTGACTTTACCTAAGCTAACGTTACAGATTCATTCAAAATCAGAAAGAAGGTGCCAGCCTACAATAACAATATAATTCACAGATCCACTGTTCTCTTGAAACATCTGAGTAACAGACGTGAAGTGGTGCTAGGTGATAACTAGCTAGTGTGTAGTGTAGATCGATATCGATAGCTTACGTAGGTGTCAGCTATCGCTATCGATCTGGACTGGTTATAGAAGACGTACGTCCCTTTCATGACGGACATTTTGACTTTTCAAAACGTACCACTCAAAACATCCAGACAATAGAACATTTTGAAGCGTACTCTTCACAGCACTTGTTGCTCTTTTCTATTCTGTCATTTCACAGTTATTTCTATGACATGAGATGTTGTATAGCCTTATCAATTTAGTGCTCGTAACAAACTGCAAATCTAGTGCGATTATCAAACTGCTACTAGCACTGGTGCTAATGCGTATCAACGAGCGGCTCTGGTAACGTAGCATTATGCTAACTGTCATCCTTAGGTATAGATACGATATAGTCTTTTGTTCAGAGTTATAAATGAAGTACTTATTAACAAGTCCTCAACTCTCAGTTCTTTCCTGATTTGTTCTTCACTTCCTTTGTTGAAACACAATACGGTGTACTGCATCGCAACGGTTTAACATACATGATAAGGTTTTGGGATTGCTTATGGTGGGCAGTCACCAATGTAAACCCGCTGAACAAAGGTTGTTTTCCTCGACTTTTTGTAAACATTACTTCTGATCAAAATGTATTCTGAGACATAGGGAAAGCAGTGCAAAACACAAGCAATGCATAAAGTGTTAGAGAAACAGCGAAACACCTGAATAAGAGTGTTTACTTCACCTCTTGTGCTGCGTCCTCCCTCCCTCTTCAATAGGAATCATTAATACGGACATTGTGACCAGGTCCCTGTGTCTATGTGACGTAATGAAATGGAAGTAAGTGAAACACTTGAGGGTGTGTCAGTGTGTATCTGAACTACAGCCAAATCTCTGATGGTTTGTCCAGAATTTTGACAAGTAACATTAACACGGTTGAATAAGAAATCTTGAACAGTCTCTGGAGAAGCCGGGGATCGATTGCTTCGGATTAAAGCAGGGCAGCTCTAACTGTTCATAGGTTTGTCTAAGACGGCAATAAGACTGCTTCAGCTGATCCAGAATGCTGCTGCCAAGGTTGTAACAAGGACTAATAAACCTCAGCCAGTACATAACTCCAGTTATTAGATGACTTCATTGGCTACCAGTTTCTTTAGGAATCGATTTCAAAATTATACTACTTTTCTACAGATCACTCGAAGGATTAGGTCCAAAATACTCGTCTGACCTCCGCCCAGGTCGGCTGGTTAGGGATCATTGTCTGTTCCCAGGGTGGAAACTAAATATGGCGAAGCTGCCTTCAGCCACTATGCTGCCTAAATTTGGAACAAAATACCGGAAGACCTGTGATGAGAAACATTGGTGAGCACCTGTAAATCTACACTAAAGAGGCATCTTAATAAAATCACTTTTAACAAAGATTGTGTTATTTATCTGTCAAAAAGTCATAAAGACATTATGGTGAAGCAGTCAGTTTCGGAGGAACATTTCAAATTCTCAAATGTTCATTCTACAGGAGGTCTTATTTTGTCATTTTCTGGCCTGAAACATGTTTATTCTAGATATCCGCACAAAATATTGGCCATGTAGCCTTTAGCTTCCACAAATGCATGTAGAAGCCCCTCACAAGCTCGAATTTGTTGCATTCGAATTTTCTAAACACACACACACACACACACACACACACACACACACACACACACACACACACACACACACACACACACACACACACACACACACACACACACACACACACACGCCCACAGACATTCCCAATCAGTGTGGCCACCACCACCCACCTCATATAGGACATCATGGTGGCTTAATGAAGGACAGATCCCTGCTGCTGCAGACCAGGAGCGGTTACAGTTACTCTTTCCGCAGAGGGGGGGGGCACTGGAACCAGTGTAAGTCAAAGATATTGCGGGAGATAGAGTGGAGCGTGTGTGTTAATGATATTGATAGGGACAGAGGAGGGGGAAGGCTTGTGCCATGTGGTCTGCATTTAGCTGTAATCCCTGTCTATCCCAATGTTCCTGCCTCTGTTCTTTCTTCAGCCCAATCAGGCGGCGAGAGGCCGCTCTGGTTCTTCCCAAAATTAGACTACACCTACCGACCCCTGGTAGATATACCGTACATGGTGAAATTGCGTTTATAGGTACGAGGGGCGCGGGGAAGGATCTTGCGTGTAATGTACCTCACAAAAAGAGGCACACACACAAACTGCTCCATGATGCCTATTGTGGCGGCGTAATAGTGCAGCAGAAAGACACAGGAAATGGTCAATTTTATTGAAATATGTGTGTGCCTGTCAGCAGCTCTGTGTGTTTGTGTGTGGTGGAATAGGATTCGCTCCATTTAACTCCTTACGTGTAACATCCTGTCGCATTTCACACTTTCTCTCTGTCTTCCTTGGTGCGTTCGAAACGGGCAAAGCGGCGAGACATCAATGATTGAAACCAATCAAACTTCTTCTTCCTGTCGTTTGAGATGCCTTCAAAGTGCTTCCATAATGGTGGGACATGAAGGCGGCTTACCCATAAGTCTGTGGGACAGTTCTTGGACCGAACGCCATAGAAAAGTGAATTTTGACACAAAAGTTTCGGAGGCTTAATTTATTGTACTGTCTGATCTTTTACTATCTAATTACTTCAATCAATAAAAGTAGTTTGATATATTTGTGAGGCATCTTTTTGATCTAGCTAACGTTAGCCCGCTAGCTCACATTGGCTAAGTGTGCTCATGTCATATGCCGCACATTATGGTCCACTCAATAGACCGTTTGTAGAAGATACCTTCCCTCCACAGTGATGCATTATGGGGCCCCTGTCTATGTAGGCGATGAGGCGATGAGGCAGCAACCTTCCTTTGTCTCAGACACACACTCACAACACATGTAGGTTCCTTTGAAAGAAGCAACGACAGTGTTTTATGACACAGCATATATTCCGTATTAACATACATTCATAGGCAGTATAATCTTCTTCAGTGTATAATTCTTTACAGATCTACAGTATGTCTCTATAATGATAGCACGTTATTATAGGAAAGCGTGGTGGTGGTACAAGTTGGCCCAGACAACAATACAGTCCTGACAGTGGCATGAGAAGCTGTTGTGTGTGTTTGTGGCGACCGGGGACGGTTTATATACGTGGTCGGATGTTTGTTGCTGTGGGGTGAGGGCTCTATGTGCGGTTGGAGAGAAAGTGCTTCAGTCATCATGCATGGTGAACATGCTCGGCAACCCTCTGGCAGACCCCTTTATGAGTGTTTACATTGTGTCTGCGTGCCGGCGCATGCATGTCTCTGTGTGTTTACTCATGTTTGCATTAAGCTAACAAGCATTTGGCGGACAATGACATGCAGCAGGAGGCCCCGGTCCATCTGATCTGGAAGCTGTTGATGTGAGGTTCCTTCCTTTCTGTTGCATGTCGTCTGTGGGTGAATATCGTTCTCTGCTGGGTTTGTGTGTGTTTCGTGCGTCTGATGCCCATCACCTGCGAGTGCTATGGGCCAACAGAGGAGACAGGGAGGAGCTGATAGTGGCTTTCACCTGCCCATCATCGTCCTCCTTCTGACAGAAAGAGTGTCTTATATGTGTGAGTAGAGCAGCATCAGGGCATTGCAGGGGACAAAATAAATCACTCAACATCAACTGAACCTCAGCTCAGCACAGCCATGTACACTCGGAAAGAAAATCACATAAAGTCTGCGTGCGATGGGTTTGATCTTCGCTGTTTGAGTTCATCCTCTGACGGACTCTACCTTGACATGCAGCACTCTGAATGAGTCCCCGAAGATGCAGCAGCAAGGACGGAGGGCAAGTAACCCTCCTCTTGACCCGACCCCAAACTCTTATCCCAACCCACCCACAAGTCCTCTTTGTCCTTTGTTATCTCCACTTGTCTGTCCCCTCCTTCTAGGTGGACCCCAGACAATCTCCTCAGTCTCAACAAATAAGTTAAACATAAAAAAAATAAGAAGCACAGGGAGGGAGACAGAAAGTGAAAGATGCTCTCTAATTGAGGAGAAACAAACTGCTATAAAATGAACAGGTTGACTTTCTCAGCCCATCAGTCTGTTTCCATTCACATGCAGTGTGAGAGGTTGGTGGTTTCACGCAGGAGAAGAGAGCACCTAACAAGTCCTCAGTGCTCTCTCTGGCCTTGGTAATGGATTCGGGAGTGTGGGGTATTTGTTGTGTTCATCAGCAGTGCCCTCCGCGTCCCCGTCCCCATCACCGGCAGGTGTGCATCTCCACCATTTTGCGGCACTGTTTGCATTTGACATAACAGCACCAGTGGAACTTACAGCTGCACCTGTCCACCACCTCGACCTCCTGCGTCTGGAAGCCGCGGCCACAGCACATCAGCTCACACCCGTCGATGGCCTTTGAGGTTCTGTTACACTGGCGTCCCACCGTGCCCAGCACACCTGGTGTGCGCGGGTCATGGTCGCAGAAATCTGGGCTGGGTTCCAGGTAGACCAGATCTTCATCCGTGTGAGGTTTGAACTGAGAGTTTCGAGGCACCAGAACTTTGGTGGTGCCCATCTTACGCTGCTCCACCTCAGTGGCGCCATCAAACTTCTCCTTGATGACGTTGCCCACCTTGCGAAAGGGCGGCATTGCTTTCCAGCAGGTCTTCACCTCACATGAACCTGACACGCCGTGACATTTGCACTCAACACGCATGTGTGACAGGATGGCCTGCAGAGATGCCAAAGAACTTTTGATTAGCTGACAGAACATTGACTATACTTTACTGTACTGTACTCTACTGTACTACACCATGCTATGCTATGCTATGCTATGCTATGCTGTGCCATGCTATGCTATGCTATGCTATGCTATGCTATGCTATGCTGTGCTATGCTATGCTGTGCTATGCTATGCTATGCTATGCTATGCTGTGCTATGCTATGCTATGCTATGCTTTTCAAAGACTCAAGTCTTGCATACCTTTAGACTTTACCTTGTCTGAGTTTTCATTCAAGTCCCAACAGCTATGCTATTGTCACCTCTAGTGAACTTTGGTTTTGGTGAAGTTAAGACTGATGAGTATTAAGAGAGCTAAGTGAACAGGATCTGTTTGCATCTGATGTGAGAGAGCATGTGAGCAGTGATTCACCTTCCTGCCGGCTTCGTTGTTGTGCAGGTTCATGAGAGCCCGGCTGGAGGACTGGCCTTTACTCCTCTCTCGTACATCCACAAAGGACTGAGAGAAGGCCACTCCGTAAGCAATGTTGTCACTGCAGCCCGACCACTGGAACCCTAGAATGAATATTTAATAAAACCATGCATCAAATAAGGTTGTTTAATGTCATTCCCTCATAGTGTTGTGTTACAGTTACTGGTTACAAGCCTATAACGCCTTCATTGTACTTTAAACATTGCATAAACTCTACACTTGAACATCATTTTGCCCCTTTTTGTGATTGCTATGTTGCTGGCCCTGATCTGTCACTGCAGATCACACTAGTATAACTAATATGTTACCAAGGGTATTTGTCTGGCCTTCAAATTAAAATAACGAGTCCTCTTTCACATTATATCTCTTCAAAAATGATTGCATCAAAATTGAATCAAAACGTTGTTCCTCCTGCTCGCTTCGCATTTGTGTGTTTGTGTGCAGCAGAGCGTCCTACCCTCTGGACTGACTCCATGAACGTTGTGGTCGCAGCCACATTTTTCCAGCTCCCCACTGCTGCAGGCCCTTGTGACCGCGAACGCCACACTGGCTGCTGAGATGGCATACACAAAGGCTGCCTCACGGGTGCCTGCCACACACACGGACACACACACAGTCACATTGTTACATTATACAGCTGCAAACAACAAAAGAAAAGAGTATGGAAAACCTTAAAACATGCAAATGATGGTCTTAACAATAACTAATTAACTAAAACAACACAAACTCTCATTTATTAATATTTTAAATGAAATTATATTCGCTGTTAATGCATGCGGATAGACACATCAGTGTGAATGGACAAGTGGTTCGGGACATGGGTTCGCAGCCTCGTATCAACTTACCCTGGGTGACCACTTTGCCAAACACAGGCATGGCCTCCAGAGTGGAGCAATTCCATCGACGGTTGCGAAACTGGAACTGACACTCATCTATCGCCAGCTGAGCACCACGTCGCACCGCGTCCATCACCTCCACACTGCGCTTACAGATCTGGACCTGGAGCAGAGACACACGGATGCCACATCAGACACATTGGACGGTGAACTCGGTCCCACAAGGATGGGAGTTTCATGTAGTTTAGTGCTATTAGGGCACAATGGTTCAAAATATTTGCAGGTGTGACAAGACTTAGTTGTTAGTTAGTTCTTATTCTGACGATTCATCTTATCTTATCTTATCTTATCTTAATCTTATCTTATCTTATAATGTACAGGATTGGAAAAACACCTGCACACTTGCAACTAATCCACAGCAGTTGTTTTATCCTAGATCGTAACGTTGACAGGTTGGCTCACATCCTCAGTTTTACCTCTAGCACATATTTTCTGATGAAATTTAAATTCCCCATCTCGCCTGCTAAAGTCAACTCTTCCTGAACTTTTACCATAAATAAAGTTCCCAGTCTTGCAAATGGGCAACTCAGAAAATGTTTGGTATATAAGGAAGTAATTTTCTTTAGTTACCCATTTGAATGTTTATGATAAAACCTAAAGTAGTATTGAGCTGCTACTATAACTTTGTTGCTGGCATGAAAACTATTGATTTACTTGTATACGACCTTTCACATATATTTGCACACATTTTACGAAGCTATAACTGAAGACGACCACACAGGTGCTGCTACTGAAGCCTTTCTAACTGTGTGTCTGTTGATTGTGTTCCTTGTCTGTGTAAATTGAGTGATGCATGCAGCTTCTATTATAAAGTCATTATTTCCCGCCGTTAAGCACCTGTCTCTGGATGAGGCCTCGTAACCTCTCGCACGTCTCTTCATCCCTGATGCTTCCTACCGATGACAGCTTGGCCAGGTACCTGACGGGACAGAAACACAAGAGGACTTCTTTAATCTGCAGCAGTTCTCTGGAGAACATGAAGGAAAATCAAAGAGAAGAATGAAATAAATGCATTGACTGCAAGTCTGCACATGATCTGCATCCCGGTTGTTTCCAGCCGCAGTCCGAGCAGGGCCGGTTGGATATCAGTCGGTCGGTCGTCCTTAAAACCACCAGTCAGAGAGTGTAAGGAGGGTTGGTTCCCATGACGTTGTGGGAATGTTTTGGATAAATGTCTGGTTGTGAGGACA
>CAAKHC010004073.1:0-56860 GCA_901007825.1 Macroramphosus scolopax | reverse complement strand
ATGACTGGTGTTGTTTATTTTCCCCAATTAAAGTGAATCCCCACCAACACTCACCTTTTCTTCCTTAAATGCATTCTCAGTCTACAGCAGGACAGAGAGGTGGAGGGTCACAGAGGGTTTCCTCATTTAATTATCATTCTCATTTGGAATTGTCTAATTACAGCTGGTACTTATACATCTCGGCAGGTCAACACGTCCTACCTTCTCTACTGGTGTATCCATCTGGATGTGGTGGGAATGGTTTGAGATTTAAAAAAAAATAAGAGAAATAAATATATATAAACTAATTATTATTTTGTTATTAATTATAAAAACACTGACAGAACTTCATTATCAAGCGACCAGGCAGAAATAAAAGTATTTTTTAATAAGTAAGTCACTTGAAAGTAAAATGTTATAAACTTTTAAAAACATTTGAAGTATCTGTTACAACACTACAGCACCCACCGTCTCCTTGATGGACATAAATCAAGAGAACAACATGAAAAAACAACTGTTTTTAAGAGAAGTGAATGACCAGATTTAAGGGGAAAGACCAGGGGAAATGACACTGAAAGAAGGTGAAAAGTCAAGTTGGAAATCACCACAGATGATCATTTATATAGACAATAAATGCCCCTGTGATAAACCACAGGACGGTCTGGTTGCAACAGGACTTGCTGGGAGCAGAGAACAGGGACACAAGAAGGACTCGGGCTCCACTTAAGACGGGAACAAACCTTAACCTCAATATTCTCCCCTTCCTCCCCTACTTCCTCTTCCTCCTCACTCTCATACTAGAAATGGCGGTGAAAAGACAACACAAAGAAAACTTTTACGCCTCCTTGAAAACCAAAAGAAGTAGTAGTGTAATAATTCTCATGATGGGTGGGGGGAATACATGCAGTCATGCACCGCAGCACATGACTGCATAGTCAGTGAACTTGCCTGCCACGCTAGTTTTCTATTGTTGCTCTAGAAAAAAAAGTTGGAGAGGGAATAAGATTTCAAGTAAACATTTTCTCATCTGATTAAAATATTCAAATATACGATGAGCAGACATGTCGCGGTGTATTCGTTCTTTTGATTTCCCTCTATATCAACCAGCAGGTCATTAAGATGTCCTTGAATCAGGACTTCTCCAAACCGTCTTCCCTTATACGATACGCAACATGTCACAAACCTATCGTCTGTCTAGTGGGGTTGAAATGAAACACCAGCTGTTACCAGTTCAGATAGGTAACGTCTGAGGAGAGCAAACAACATGAGCCCAACCGAGCAGAACCGTCAGTACCCGTTCCCACTGGTCAGTGTTTGTGACCGCAGGCTGAGGATGGAACCAGAACAGTTCATCTAAAGGGGCCGGTGGGGGGGGGACTTATTGAATTATGGACTACTTGAAAGCAACAGTCTACTATGTCAGGTTCTATAACTTAGTTAGTTAAGGTCTAACAACTACTGAATCTACAGTCTACTGCTACCATCAACAGCACCCACCACAGGCTTGGCCTCCTCATCCTCAGCTGTGACCTGCAGGCCGCGCCACAGGAAGAGAGACGGGGTCAGTACAGGTGCACTTCCATATGGTCACGGCCTGATTCACCCCCCCGTTCAGACTATGACAGAGACCTACCTCCTCTCCTGTCTCCTCCCCTTCCTCTTCCACCAACTCATCCTGCTTTAATTGTAACAGGAACACAGCAGTTGGAACTCGACGGCCGCAGACCAACAACCAAACAAACTACTGCTCAAACTGCAGCGCATCTACAAGAACTAGTGGACTGACTGTCCTTACTGTAGCTACATGTCAGACACGGATACAGAGGATAGGATGTGATCTTCCTCTAGTTCATAAGGCTGAACAGGGTCAAATCTCTATCAGTGTTGATGTACATGTTTGCTATTAGTGAGAGCATCCCACCAGATACTAGAACATGTACACTATAGTTTGAACCATCTACAGCATAAATAATCCCTCTACAGCCCCGCTAAGAGTCAGCTACTTCCCATGGCCTGGACTACCACTACTATACATACCAACGCTTCCTTTATGGCAACCTGACACATGGGAGACACATGCAACTGTTCAACACCCCTACAATATCTTTTTATGCATGGTTGACGAAACAATGTTTAGTAGTCAGTCTATCGTTCTCTCCGCTTCATACTCTTCTCTCAGTGTGATGTGATAACAAACTTTGATTTCACAGTGACATCTTTGTACTCCAGCTCACCTGTTTGGCGCCCATGGACTCAAACATCTTCTCCAGCTGGATCCTTAACTGCTGCACGTTGTTCATCAGGACGCAGGGCTGCAAGAGAGAGAGAGAGCACACAGGAGACAACGACGGCTGTGAGACAAGATCCGTTTAAATAAAGTTATGTGTTGACATCATTCAACTGTACAACTACAATAAAGGACCATGAGAAGTAGAAAGACGAAGCACAGCACCGATTGAAATTGGCCTCAGATGCTATTGAGTGTCGATCACTTACAATCTTCTCCTTGTCAATATAAGTAGGGAAGCTCGTGGTAAGAATGGCACTGTACTTCAGGAGGACTTTGGCAATGGTCTGTGAAGATGAGGAAGACATAAAATATTCGTTACATCTGGGTGGAAAATGAAAACAATACATTTAAATTCTAACTGCTTGTGTTTTAATATTTTGATTAACATTACATGGTATTATATTACAGAAGAAAAGGAAACTGTTCTGTCTTTTCTCTCCTCAGGAGAGATGTGTGCAATGAAGAAACATCAAATAACCTTTAAAAAAGGGTGAACGCATCTCCACACATATATGTAGCTGTACACAATACTGTTCATGCACTGGCTCCAGCAGCTGTGACAAGTATTAAAAACAAGAACTGTTGTCGCACTCAAGAAACAGGTTTCAGACGACATTCCTTCGGTCGTACCTTGGAGAAGCGGCGGCTGTACTGAGCCATGACACTGGGGTCAGGACATTCCAGCTTCTTGATGATCTCAAAGCTCTGGTTGAGCTGGGTGAAGATGTCCACCACCGAGCAGGAGAACAGAGCGTGCTCAGAGGTCTGCTGGAACTGAGGTGGTGTTGGAGTGACAGAATGAAAAACATGATGAGTACTAATATGTAAACACTTACAGATACTGCGAGTGTGTGTACTTCTGCAGACATCGGCGCAGTGACAACATGCACAACGGTCAATTTGATTTTCTTACTCCGTCTTTCTTGTCTCTCTCCAGAGCTCCGTGCATGAACTCCATGGACACGTCCTCATTTTCATCCAGCCACTGCAGCACAAACTGTAGGAACCATCTACAATGGAAAATAAAGATTAGAAGAGGTTGATATTTTTTGGATGTGGAATCAACCAACTCATGAAGGAGCTACTGGTACTTACGATGGGTAGTCAGGAACAACATCCTTGAAGGTCGGCAGCTCCTTCACATACTCATTGCAGAGCCACTTCACCTTGAAGTGCAGGTTCATGTAGTCAGTACTTTTACACAGTCGGTGTTTCTCGTGCTCTGCAGGTACAAAGACACAAACAGCCAGTGAGAGTTTTGACAGTTTTGCAGACGTACAGAACGTCTGTGCTCTATTCTGAGACAGATGTCTCACAGAGACAGCCTGGACGTCTCTCCTGGACAGGTGCTGGGATGATAGCTGACTGCCTCCCACAAGTACAACTTACCTTCCATAGCATACTTCATGTCTTGAGCAAACAATGTCCACATGACCTCCGCTGACACCTTCCCTACATTCAACTCCTGAGGGAACCTGGCAGAGGACAGTGACACTTGTTCAGATTTCATTAGTATTAATAAATGCTTTGTACTTAAAATAATTATTTTCTTCATTTATTAAACTGCTCTGTATGTTTCCTTATTCGTAGCCAGTAGGGACTCGGGAGTGTTTTACTCACTGGTTCAGCACTGGTGTGTAGGAGTTCCTGTCCTCTTCAATGATAGAGACGATGAGCATGATGAGTTTGGGCCAGAAGTCCAAGTTCTTGACGCTCGGACCCTGTTCCTCCAAAGGGACGTCCTCCTTGTTCTGGATTAGAGAAGAAAACATTCACTACATAAACCTTGATTGTAGGTTTGATTACGTTGGCTCTTGTATATAATGTTGTTCCCTGCTCAACCCGTTTGGAATAAAATCGTGTCTGATTGAAGTGGTAATCCACCTTGTGTAAACACTGCATGAGCTCATTTGTCTGCCGCTGCAGCGCCACACTGATGCACTTCCAATTTGCTGATCAATATGTGACTCACTGTGTCCACAGGCTGGTACTGTCTGCTGTACAGCTCGTGGCAATTATTGAAGATGTAGTCATACGTGGAGTTGAGACAGGCCTTGACGCAGTCCCTCACAACCTGGCTGGCTCTGGGCGGTGACTGCAACTCCTGGACCTGAACACCAGATGGAGTCAGAAACACTGGCAGGGAGTGACTGACAAACAATCCTTTACATGTCAGCATCCTATTCTACATGCAGACGGAACACAGATGTTGCATAACAAGGTCTTGATACCCGTGGATTAAATCCTTCACAGAGCATCTATAGAAAAGTTCCAGATATGATCCATGAAACACGGTTAGCTACCTTCATCCTGAAGAAGGTGATGCTGGTTAGAAGATCCACCGTGGATTTTAAATCCTGCAGGCGATCCTTGCTGCTGGCAGGGAAGTGATTCTACAGAAGAAAGTTTTTATATTTCATTAGGTTTGGAGTGAAGGAAACATACAGTAATAATCAATGATTATGTTACAGATACACTGCATATCAATAAGGGCAGTAGAGCTTCCACTGTCATCATTGTCACCATCCCGGCCACGACCTCGGCCGGGATGGTGTATCTCGTGTGATTCCTGCGGTGTTTGTTTCTGGTTCTCTGTGTTTTTTCATGCATTCCGTGTGTTTGATTTTGGTATCCGACTGTCTTAACGTCTGCCTTGTTTTGTTTGACTCTTTTTTTGTTTTGGTGCGATTAAATATAAATTATTTATTTTATCATCTATTATTTATTACTTACCCTATAAGTGGAGAGGTCAATGCGCAAGGAGTTGTGCAGCTGATCTAAGAGCTTGACAAACCGCTCTTTCTGTGGTGAAGTAAAGAAAAACAACGTTAGATATTATAGATTTGTAAAGTAGAAATACAGATGTTGTGTGTGAATACATCATTGAGACTGGAAGAGAGCGATAGCGTGTTAGTGTGAGGCAGCACAAACCCCAAAATTGGAGGCGGCAAAGCGGTCGGAGGCGGACACATTGGTGGAGGCTGTTGTGTGGGCGTAGAAGGCATTGATGTTGGCCAGCAGGGAGCTCATCACCGCAGGCACCCCGGGACACATGTACTTAGACGACAGACAAGCAAAGTGCCTGGAAATAAAAGTGAGAGGTGAACTTGATACAGATCTGGACAAACTCCTCTTCCTCCTATTTGTACCTAAACATAATATATATATATAGTAGCTGTGCCTATATCTGGTCAGCCTGTGTCCTCTCAAGGGTCTTGTTTTCACCTAATGATCCCCATTAACGATGGTAATTTTATCTGCCCTGGTTGACACGTTCAGGCTGAGGAACGGCCCATCAGAGTGTGCTTTCTGTGAGTGATGGGCCCAGCTAACAGGCGTCGGTATGGACCCTGACATCTCACCGAGACAAATCCATCCTCAGCCCAGTAATAATTGACATTCTTTCGTTTGGAGGCCATCATGGAACGACAATAGCACCGAGAGCAGGAGGATGAACGGGAGGGCGGGGAATAGAGCTGGATGACAACCCGATGGACGGGAAGAGAAAGACCACCGTGATAGCGCAAACTCACGTCATGGCCTGGTAGATTGATTCAATCCCGTAGCGCATGGCGAACTCGTCCACTATGTCCTGTGGCACGTCGTCAAAGTACACTTTCCACGCGTCGTCTCCGCGAGCCTCTGGGATTTTCACCGCGCCGCGTCCGTGCACGTCAGTTGAATGGTGGAACAGGTTCTGTGACGGCAGTAAAAACTGTGTTAATGTCATCTGAATGGGGTTCAGTAACAACAGGAATCCACCCTGCTGTGGTGCTGTTGAGCAACACATGGAAGGCCTGCCGCCCTCGTAGCTTACTGATTAAGACAAATGCATGATGCTTTCTATCTCCCAGCATCTCTCAACTGTTGCCATCAATAAAGACAGATAGCAAGATATAAAGAGAGCACAGATGTCTGCAGCATTTTCGTATCATTATGTGGAAACATTTCCGTTGGATGGCACTGCAAAGATGTAACGAATCTCCGTCATCTGAGAGGCTGACCTCTGGAGATCTCCAGCACGTGCAATGTGAATCATTCACAACTGTTTATTTGCAGACACTTGCACTGAACCAACACAGTGCAAGTGTCATTAACAGGATCCCGGCCAACACCGTCTATGGGAATCAAATACCTCATGCAAGCAGGTGTACTGCACGTGATACGGAGCCACTTTCTCCTCGCCCTTGATCTCCACGTTGATCTGGAGTCGAATGGCGCCCGACACCGCTGACTTGTCGGTCCTCTTCTCTGTAATTAAACACAAACTCGGTCATGCACAAACACACATTCTCGATTCACAACTCCAAGTCCAAACCTGTGACATGGAGGCGAATGAGAGCAGGTCTGCTAACCCAACAATAATCACAGGCTATTAGCATGGCACTTCTATGTAGACGTCTTCCAGCTGGTAGTGAGGGAGCCGACGGCAGAGGGCCGCATGGATCGGCTCCTGATCACCGAAGACACTTGCGCCCGAGCATTTCTGGAGGGGACGTTCTTGCTTTCGGTTCACCCTGCTATTTGCACTGACAGCCACATCATTAGGGGTAATTTGTGCATCCCGGCAGAGCGGTCGATCTCTGACTGGAGTGCTGCTACTGGATAATCACACATCAGGAGGGGAGGGAGGGGAGGGCGGTTTCGAAACAGAAGACGGCGATGAAGAAAGAAAAATGTTTGAAATGGAAGTCGCGTATTTTATGACTGATTAACAATTCAACGTATTCTAATCTTCAAATCCTAAAGAAAGGAATACTGAGTTATTGGGAAAATCAGGGGAACATTAAGTGCTACACATCCCATTTTTAAAACCAATAACAGCATATTTATAGGCACATTCACATTCAGTGACAAGCAGTGGAGATTTATTGTTGCCATGGTGATGTCAACATCAGCACTTCAATCAAGGACAAACAATACGTTGTGCAGGAGAACTGGACTCACTACTTTTACATTCAACATGCTCCCAAATGTTTGAATGTTTCTAAGTGGTAGTGATCAAAGCAATAAAGTTAAATGTCTGAGGGGGATTAATCCATAAGGTTTAGGACTGTTGATGGACTAACAATGAGATGATGTCATCAACACAGGAGGCAGAAAGAAGACGGACACAGAGAGGATGAGATACTATTTCAAAACTCCAGTTGGTTTATAGTTGAGATCAAATGGATCAGAAATATCTTTTATCTTAACGACCCCCTCCTCTCCACAGGCCACGCTCACACAGCGTACTGACCCAGGTTGTACCAGACGTCCATTTCTCCGCTCAACGTTCTGACTTCAATGATGCTCTGGCCCAGGAAATCATCAGATTCCCTCTTCAGTCGCTGCTTCATCCTCGACTTGATGTCGTCATCCTCATCCCACACGCGCACTTTGATCCGGTCTGAGGAGTTGTGGCACTCACTGACAAAAACAGGGAATAAATGAAACAGCTGTGTCTGAATATTACAAAGAATCATGCAAAGAATGTAAAATAATGAAGACTTTAAAGGATTGATGCACTAAACCAGAGGCTAGTGTACATCTGATTATAGAGGGTGAGAAGGCGACTCACAAGTGAAACTTCTCCTCCCAGACTGGATTCAGGTTGCCATAAATAGTCTTGGTTCTCTTCTTTGTCTTGCCCACCTGCACAGTGACATACGGATCGCTGGACCCGGTCTTATCCTTCGCCTGAAGACCTTGTGCACAAACAACTGAAACGATGACGGGGAAGACAAAAGGCACAAACGTCAGCGCACACAATGATAACGCTGCTGATCGGTGCTCAGGAGTAAACTCTGTTGTGGGTGAATATGCAGATGTTTATCGACGGGATAACCTGTGATGGTGATTTTGGCGGACCACTTCGAGGTGCCGTCCAATACACTCTGTTTGATGGTCTTCATCTGCTGTGCATGGAGGTTTTTGCTGATGATAAACACTTCCCTGATAAGTTCAAAGATTTCTGGCTTGTTCCTCTCCCGGATCTTCATCCTGTCCTTCATGGCCATGATGATATTCTGAGTCCGGTCCTCGGCTCCATGCTTGGAGCTCTTCTCCGCAGCGCCTACAGAAACATAGAGATAGTCGTGTAAAGAGTACTGTGTACTCCGTGTGGTAACAGATACATTTACTACTTACATTTCCTCAAGAAAGCTCATCAATGAGAGGCTCTGATCGTACTGAACCAACTATGGATGAACTCGACTACTAGATGCACCAACGCCGTCAACAAACAGTTATCACAATGCATCCGTTTTAGTTTTTTGGGAAGTACTCACGCTGTAGACAGTCAGCATTCAGCAGCTCTTGGCACTTCTCGTGACACTTGACGCCGCACTCGGAGCAGCGCATGCCTTGCCGGGCAATTCCCCACAGTAACCCCTCGCACTCGTAACAGTACGTGGGCGTCGTGGCGGTCCACACCTCGAAGTTATGTGGCGTAGTGCAAGATATGGGGTAGATGAGGGCTTGCAGGGTCTTCTTGTACACATGGTTTTTCTATATTGATGTTAATTGTAGGGAGGGAGACGGCAGAACAGAAGGGAATGTTGAAATTAAACAAAACATATTAACCGACAACTAGTTTACTATGGAACCGAGGCTATTGTCATCTAGAATGTTACAGAAGCTTTGCTCACCAGCTCCTCATCTTTGATTGAAGACCGTGCAGCCATAGCAGAGGCGATCCCGGCCTTCCTGGCTTGGACGAGGGACTAAACAACAACAAAAAAAATGTGTATTTTATTTGTAATCACCACATGTACAACCCGCAACCAAGCACACCCAAAGTAATATTTAACTGAAGGTCAGTACCTTATATCAGGGTATATCAGGGTATATCAGTACATGATCAGTAGGGTTATCATAGGCTAGCACCCACTCGGTGAATTCTTTTGAGATGATCCGAAAACCCGTGTGAGTATTGTTAGTTCGAAGCAACACGTGAAGAGACATTCAGTAAAAAAGGATTAAGTTGGATTCATAAATCGTAGACCCATTACGAGTGTTCGTATATTCGATAGCTCAGCAGGGGTGAGGAAGAACACAAACCAAAAGGAGGGTGATGCTTCTGTTTTAATAATAATAATACAAATAATAATAATAATATCAAGTTGGACGAAAAACTAAGAGGATTCAGGATTGAACAAGAGGTTTGCCATCGTAGAGCAACACGCTCTGGACGGAGGCAGCTACGTTTTGTTTGTCCAACTTGGTATTTTGTATTATAGGAGCGAAGGGAGTGGCAGCTGGGTTCTATTAACTTACCATAGCCTGACCAAGTAGAGTGAATGCATTCAAGAGAGTTGTGGGGAATAGTTTCGGGTTTAAGAAAGGAGGGAGAGAAAAATCAGCATTCTGATTAGCATTATCGGTCTGCATGTGTTGATAACAATCTCATCCCAAAGTCCACTCTAACGTAAAAGATTAACTGTGGCTTCTGTGGCGGTCTCAAACACAGAAAGACATGAACAAAACCAACTTTACGACATGTGACATACAGTAAACAGTGTGTAGAATATGAAGGACCGGTTGTACTGACCACGTCGCTGACCAAAGGTATGGGCTTCTTCTTGCGCAGGTCTGGCATGCTGTCGATTCCATAAAGACCCGACCCGCCGCTACGCACCCGTTGGAGAAATTACATTAGTGAATAAACTCTCTCTTTACAATTTTTACTTTAAACACAAAGGTCAACGATATGACTTACCCTGGTTTGACCCAGGCCTGTCTGGGAGTGGTTTCTTCATCTCGGACCTACAGGGTTTCAAAAGGAAGCAATGAGACCGACAGCAGGTAAAGGCTGAGTCAGAGGGTCGATTATAGGATGAGGGAAGTAATGGAAAGTACTTTTGGTTGAGTTTCACCTCTCTGATGTTACGGAAATACAAACAAAAAGAAATATGTGCTGAAGCCTTTTAAACAGAAGGTCAATCAGATGTTATGACCTTTAATTATAATGATTAATGATTGATTGACACACAGCTACACAACCAAAAAACAGACAAGGTCAAACAACAATAAAATCTGTTTAAATTTCTTCAGTTATTTCCTACAATAACTTTAAATAAATAGATGAAAGCTCATCTTTGCATATGATACGTGTACGCTGCTTCGGTGGGCACACAAACGGAAAAAGAAAACAGAACGATTGAACACATTTAATTAGTTAATTTCTCTGACAAAGACGGATGATACATGAACAGATGCATGATGAATTAAAGGTGGAACTAATAACACATGAGCAACCTGATTATCTTCTCTCCCAGTTTCTGTAAAGAAAGAAACACATTAGAATCAGTGTGTTGAGTAGAGCGAACTAAGATGGTTCAGGAAATAGTGCGTTTATGACAGACAATGAATTAACTGCAGCTATTATTGGGAAAATATTCTTCAAATACCTGGGATAAACTCCTCTTGAGATTGGGATCCTCGAGACCCCCGAGAGCCTTGAGAGCCGTTAGAGCCCTGAGAGCCCTGAGCAGATTTGGACAGTCTGTGACACGTCTGCCTCTTTTCCTTCAGAATGCGCTGGAAATTAGCGATACGCTCTTTGTGACTGGTGTTGATAGGCTGGACCTCCTCAAGAACACGGTTTTCCATGATTGGACTGAGGTGTACCTCGGCTGTACTGAGCACCGGACCGAGTGGACCCTCGTCTTGCCTTGCTGGACAATGGTCTAGTGTGAGGTCAACGGTGGGCATTTCCAAATCAGTTGGACCTTCTCCTTTGTCCTCAGTAATCTCTATAGAGTGATACTCAGGGGTAGAAGGAGAGTGGCTTGTTTCATGGGGGGATGCTTGACGGGAGCACGACAGGTTCTCGTTTGCATCCCCGCAATCAACATAAGCTGAGGACTCACTGTCCTCACCTGGAGTACCAAACTGAGTTTGATCCTCTGACAAACAGACTTCTTCTTTGATATAATCTGCACTGCTGCTCTGATCCTTGGCTTCAGTGGCTTGTACGGCAGTGGATGCAGAAGCCTCAGATGCACTATCATCTCTCCCACCTTCAGGGTTGTCCCTTTCCAATTTTTTCAAAGCTCCTTTCAAAGCTGACCTGAAAGAGAGTACGGCCTTGCTTAAAGTTGTTACATCAAAGACACTCTGGCTCTTTGCTGCGCTCTCAGAGTCTGTTGCAGAATAAATCTGTGAAGAAGAATCTCTCGCTTCGTCCCTGGAGACGCTGTCATCTGTCCACTCCCTGTCCAGACTCTCGGCTGAACCTAGATCAAGGGTGTCACCGGACGATGGACAGTCATCACACGGTGAATGTGGCTCCAGGCAATCATCACAGTCTGTCAGCAGCACGGTGGAGCAGCTGAGGCTCCTGGGGGGCCCGCTGCCCCCTGCATTCGCACAGGCATGCATGGTGTGGTAACCTGAACTCCGGGAGTAAGGGCAGTTCGCAGCACAGTCACACTCTAAATTCTCTTCTTCATCCTGGTGTCTTTTGAACCTCCAGTCCACCAAGCTGGAAGAACTTGAAGGAGAGTTGTATTGTTGTCCAAAGAGCAACGAGAGATGTTCGGAACTGTTCTGTGAAGAATGACCCGGTGTGATGCTCTGCGTCTCCTCCGTAGCACATCTGTCCCAAACACCTGTAAAATGATCTAGCTCTTCTCCACTCATTGCGCAGGAGGAGATGTCCTCCTCACTCCAGCCTCCGTCTCCACTTATACTATTCTGCTGACACTCCGTGTCACCAGAGAGGAAGCCTGCCTCCACACAGGTGGAGCTGTGACATGACGACAGCGAGCTGTTACTCTGACAGTAATGGCCTCCACGAGGCTCAAGAAAGCAGAAGTTTGGTTTCGCGGGGCCAAGCACCTGCATGTTTAAGCTCTGCAGTGCGCTCTCCTGGTTTGTTTGAAGGCAAAATAGGAGAGGGATTTGATCAACAGTCCATTGATTAGGTGATCGGTGAGGTAGTGGACGTCCTGAATCTTTTCCACCATCTCTCCGATCAAACAGGGGAGTGGCGTCCTGCTTGTGGTGAGATGTGATGGCGTTCTGTCTGCTCAGGCTTCCTCGCCTTATGCTGGGGTTTTGAGAAACTTGGTGTGCAGGAGGTGCAGCTGATGTCCCAGAGTACAGCTCACCGATTTCACTTAACACGGCATCTACACAGCAGGAGACTTCATCCACTGAGCCTCTTACAGATGTTAGATATTGCCTCAGGTCAGAGATTTCCTCCTGGATCTTGTTTATGCCTTTCAGCTCTTTCATTATATTTTCCACTATGTTACTAGCGCCTTCCTCTGCCTCTTCCTCCTCCGTCTCCTCTTCGTTATTTATCATTTCGATGAGCTTTGGTATGGTATCCTTCACAACCTCAATGCAAGTTGTTTCAACCGAGGACAGGTCATTAGGAGAGTTTTCAAGCGAGTTTCCAAGCTTTGTGTGCGGGCTTTGCCCCACGTTGGAACTTTTGGTTCTCTTCTTCTGCACGTCTTGCCTCTCGGGCGAGAGCGGGAGGAGATCTGTGGTGCAGGGCTCATCTTGTCCACTGAGATGTCCTCGGGAAAACATGCCTGAGACTTGGCACTCTTGATCAGCTATTCCGACACATGGGAAAAACAGTGGCTCCTCCTGAGGAATGTGCAAGCATAAGGCAGCATCTTAAACTTCTGAAACCGAGCGTCTGTATAATGATTGGCGAGAGAAAAGTGCACAATGAGTTACTTTGTTGATTTGCATTTACTATGTAATCATTGTGATTGCATGGCATTGTATTAACAAAACATTACTCACAGTCAGTTTAATACATTTGAGTTCACATGGATACTTCTGACAATGATGGTTTACTGCACATCTTAGTATTGTGAAGACTAACAGTCTATCAGACACTGTTGTGCTTATCTCCTCTATATTAGACTGGCAACTTGCAGAGGGAGCACCCTGCAGCTGCTTGGATCTCTGTAATTAGGATGCTTTGGAAAGACAGCACAGCAATTAAACGGCAGGTCAATGGTCATGTCATTCTTTTACATCCATACCAGCTGCACCGCTTGATAACTGAGCCAACCCTGATAGTGTACATAAATCTGTCTGACGGCTTAACATAAATCACAAGTTTTATGAAAATCACTGCTGAGTGTTGTTTTAGTGATGAACGTATATGTCTTGTTTAAAAAACACAGAGGGCACAAATGAACAATTATATGGACGTGTCTCAAACGTGTCTTCAATCATACTTCATATTAAACACAGCTGAGTGATTTAGTGAGGCAACCAGCATGTACACTTTAAATAGTCGTATCATGGACCCTCTTATTTTGGATTTCACCTATTGCACATTAATTACAATATAACGTACAAATGCACATTTAAAATCTGTTTTAATGACCAATAGCCTTGTTTTATTCTTGTGAAACAGCAATTATTAACTGTATGTGCACTGTAATAGTCAGTGATTGATGAGTTAACTGTCCAGGTTGAGGAGCTGATTGAACAATTAGTCCGGCCAATCATAGTTACGGACTGCTGCTATCTCGCTTTTCAAATTATAAAGTGTGACTCTCATCAAAGAATAACATTTTCTATTGAAGTTAGATTAAATGAATACAAAAACAAGCTATTCTAGTTACATTAATTGGGCCGGTTTTATAGTTTTCATACAGTATAAGATGTATTATCTAACTCAAAACTTACTAGGTGCACAACATAAATAGAAATAAATATTAAAATGTAGGCCTTACCTTTATAGGAAAAAAGTATATTCAAGAACAACTTGTAGATATTGTCTCTCAATATCCATTAAATGCACGTGGAGGGTGTGTATCCTTCCCAGGTGTATTGTTGAAGGTCTTTCTCTGCCGCAATAAAATCAGCATATCTTCTTAAACTGACTGAGATGCAGAAGTGTGGAAATTCTCATTCGTACCACTGAAGTGGCAAGAACGGCGGTGGAGAAACCACAATCATACAGCAGTTAAGTAGCCATCCCTACTTCCCTCCCATCCCTCTTCTCTGCTCTCTCTCTCCCTCCATCTGTCCTCTAGCGACATATTACAGCGCAAAGCTGATATGAGGTTATCAGCAGTTCTCAGTCTGAATCACCTTTTTTTCTGGTCAGTGGGACACTGCTTCACATATTAACAACCAATCCTAAATCACTATATTCTCTCCAGTATTTACATTGTTTCTGTGTTTCTTTGTCCTATAATAAATGGCACTTAGGCACCGCTCCACTAATACTCTCATCTTCAATCAGTCATCATTTACATTATACGTCCGTCTTGACCAGTCCATGCAAACCAATCATCATAATGGAGTCTGGCTGAGACACTCCTCTACTGCTGTACCACAAAGGGCTTCAGGAGATTAACCTGCAAGTACTAAGGAAATGTGATGTTTATATTATGCACATCTTATACAGATTTTTGAATGACTATGATGCAGGATTAGGTTTCTTGATATGGAGATTGCATCAATGAGGCTACATGGAATCTAATTCTAATATAAAATCCAAATATAACATGGTAGATCTAACTCATCTAATTTCCTAATATTTTCATGACTGGATAATGACATGTGCTGTGTGTAATTGGCTGAATCAGCATTTTGGGAACATTTGGGAGTCCAAAAGGTACACATGGTCATACGTATATGAACCGTAGGTTAAATAACCAGAGTGGTGAAACTCAACCACATTCAAAGAACAAGAGTTGTACAAGACAAGAGTTGTACTTTGTGTTGGTCACTGTATGCATATGTGTAATCTCTGTAGATAGAGGTGTTTTCATTAACATAATTAAAAGTGTTGTGAAGCATTCCAATACGTGAAGTTCATGGAATTGACAATTGACTAAAATAAAAGAGTCAGACTCATTGAGAGATAATATATTGGTGTAGCAACTGAAATGGAAATACTGCACCTCCCGGAGCTGAACCCTGACTTTATTGATGGCCTTCAACCAGTTAACTCTGGATGGGGTAAAGGGCAAGGGCGGCCCCTCATCACGGAACCTGAGTAACAGGGATTGATGAGTTTAGCAACAGAAAGACAGAGTCTATCAATTCAGATGGATCCAAATTAAAGCATGTATATAACGGAGTTGAATTCAGAAGAAAACTTTTACCTTTGGAGTTTTGAGAATCCTTTCTCTGCTGGGGTGTTATCTTTCAAGGCATGTCCTACTTCATGGGACAGCTTACGTATGTCCTTTCCGCAGGCGGTGGAGTTTCCATTCGTGGTAGGATGACCATTTATATGTGGCTGCCCATTGGAAGGGTGACAGCCAGTACTGTGGTAAGAGTGGAAGGACTCCTCCACTTCCGACCCACAAGTGCTCTCCTGGCAATTCTCACTGAGCTGGGAGCTGGTCTGGCTAAGGTTTCCTGACGACCCGAAGCGACTACTTTCCACCGGACTACAATGGTGAGAGAAGAGTGAGGAAAATAATCACCACGGGGTAAAAAAATATTTCAACATTCTTTATGCTTTACTTATTCTAACTAACATTAGATAAGTGGGGATTACTTTAGAAAACACATTTTGAAAACTCCTTGATTTTAGAAATGTTCAATCCATAGTTTGAGTTGTAAGGAACCCCCACTTATCTACCAAAAACTATTTTAAAACCTATTTTAGTAAAGGTCTACTCTCTAAAAGACCAATTGGTATGTTACACACACACCACATTATGACCTAGAAAGATACCAGACCTTGCAAGGAGGCTGTTGCATGTTGAAAAATAATGAAATATGATAACTTGTTGTGTATCAATATATTAGCATGCACATTTGCATATCTTAAGGTTTATATTTTCCTGAGTTGCAGCCTATTCGTTTACCTTTCGTGTCATTTTATATATATAGATTATAACGATTTTAGGTCAAATGGCAAGAATTTACAACATTTAGTTTATGTTAATAGATACAGTAAACACAATAACGGTAAAATATTTTTCAACCAAACAAACACAACACAGATCAGAATTCCATGCTTAGACAAAATGTTACATTATTTATAATGTCACAGACATTAATGTTGTCTTTGATCCTACGACCATTTTTCTCTTCACAAACTACTTCAAATTACTCTTGCTGAACTGTCAGGGCTACAATCAAATGAACATCATTTGAATGCAGAAGTTCAAGAGTCATCTCTGAGATTGTCCTATGTGATAACTAAACTAATAAATGATTAACAATAATTACTTGTGAATTGCCTATGACTATATAAATGTGTAAATTTTGTTTGGACTAACACCTTCAGTCCCCCCATTTAGCATTCACCAGTATATAAACAATAAATTATAACATAAATTATTAATAAAACACTACATTGTAGTTACCAGATATAAGTAATGATATTATTGGCTATGTATAAGTGGAGGCACGCGTATAAGGAGATCATGTAAGAAAATACTGTAAGTTACAATTGCTGACAAATACCACGGACAAATATCCCCTTATAATTACATTGCAGTGTGTTAAAATCAATTCATAATTGTTTGTATACTGCTTATAAATGCTACAAAGGGTGACCATGTTAAGTGTGTCCTTGGAATTCTGTTTTGGAATTAAGTAAAATGATTTAGTTGCTACACAAAACATATAAATATCAAAGAATACACCCACGAACACAGAACACAAACACGAACAGAGATATTGAAGAGGAAGTTTAAATTAAACTAGTGGGGAAGGATTGCAGAGCTGGACAGGGAATACATGTTTTTCCAAAACGTGAATGCATCATAAATGGTGAGGTGGGTGCCATTTATTATGCTTTTACTAGCCTTTTTGTATTCAATTGATCCTTCTTGGACTGGTTGTCCAGCTGCACTCCAGTGGTAGCACCTGTAGAGGGGTATGTTTCTACAACTCTTTCCTTCTCATTTGGGGTCAGGGATGCTGAGGGATCTACTTCAGGAGTGGAGATGCAAATCTGGGGGTTTGCTACATCATCTGTGGAACCTACCAATTCAGTTTTTTGGGCATCAGACGTTGCAACATTTTGTACAGTTTTTGTTTGACCACTTGTTGCCTTGATGTTAGTTTTTGGTTGAGATGTTATGACTGGGGGAGCTTGTTGCTTGGGTGGCTCTGCCTGCCAAGGAAAACTTATCTTTGTCCCAAATAATGAAGTGGTGATTGTCTCTTGCTTGCCAGCAGCAGCTTTGTCCTCTTGAAACAGACCTCCAGAAAGCGTTTTTAATCCAGAAAAAAGAGCGTTGCCTGCATCTGTTTGAGGCAGTGATGAAGCACCTGATGGTGGTGTTGGGGAAAATAAAGACCCAAGAGACTTTCCTGCATCACTCTGTGTTGATATGAAACCAAACAGAGACTTAGCTTGAGGTGGCTCAGCATTATTGGACAACTTGTCAACTGGAGCGGTTGTATTAGAATCTGCTTTTTGGACATCAGGTGGGACAGATTTGTCACCATCTGTACTTTCAGGCTCTCCTTTGATGATCATAGGCTTCTCTTGTATCACTTCTCCCACAAAAGCTGACTTTTCTGTTTCAGATTGATCTATTTGATGGGTGGGGTCACATGTAGTGCTTAATGAAGGACTTGTGACAGCAGTGGTTTCTGGACAGGCTGCCTCAGTTGCCAATGAATTACTATTTGTAAGGCTGGCAGGTTTAACTTCAGTATTATCTAGTCGGGTTGAGTCCACCATTTTATTTGAACTCGTCTCAGTTCCAGATACTTTTTGTGGCACACTTTCATGCTTAATCTGTGGCTGAAGAGTAGTGCTAGGTTGTATCTTGGGCTCAGCAGAAACTGGTTCAGTTGGCTTAGGTGGTTGTCCCATTGCCCCAAATAATGACCCGCTTATGCCCCCAACCATGGATTTAGCAGTCTGTGGGCCTGCACTCTGGGCAGTGACTCCTCCAAACATTCCCCCAAGTAAAGATCCACCAGGCTGTGCTGTTGTCGCAGATCCCCCAAACATTCCACCCAGTAACGATCCACCAGTCTGGGGACCTGCAGACTTGGCAGTGGGTCCTCCTCCAAACATTCCACCAAATATTGACCCTCCAGTGGTGGGTGCAGTAGGTGCAGTTTGAGTACCAGACGGGGGATCAGACCCTTTGAATAAACCTCCTAGTAATCCCCCTGTCTGAGCAGTTGTTGTTTGAGCATTGGACCCTCCAAATAACCCACCCAATAGCGATGCTCCAGTCTGACCAGTAGTTGCTTGGGGGGCTGTTCCTCCGAGTCCAAAAAGTGAGCTGTTCTGTTGTTGCGTAGATCCTTCAGAAGGAGCAGCTGTTGGTTTAAAAAGGTTGGACATAAAGCCTGTAATTGCATCCGCTGATGAGTCACCAAAAGATTTGTCGGGCTCTGGTGGATTTTGATGTCCCTGGTCTACAGCAGTTGATGACTGGGTGGCTGTTGTTTCCTCTTCTTTTTTAACGGATATTGTATCTTGACTGGACTGACAACCCGCAAGATCCTGTTTTGCAGGTTCTTGTGGTGGTGAAATTATTTCAGATTTTTTAGATTCAACATCATTAGCTGAAGTAGTTTGCTTGCTAGCATCTTGGCATTGAATATCTATGATGCTTTCATCAGCTTTGGGAAAGCTTGCCTCAAGACACTGGACTGTACTGTCAGGTTGCTGTAGTGTGTCTGAGTGATCTTTGCTATTGGTAGCAATATCAATTACAGATGCCCCTTGATCAGCTGGAGTTGGAACAGTTGTACGGTCATCAGGTTTTGTCTGAACAGCTGAAATAATATCAGATGGAGCTGTAATTAGCATTTTTTTGTCATTATCATTTGGTATAGCTGTTCCAGTGGCCGTTGCAGGTGGAACAGATCCTCCAAACATTGAGAGCAAACCTTTAACAGGCATCTCATTTGGGGCAGAAGCTACAGGTAAAGTGCCACCTGGACGAGATTCACCAGTCTGTACAGTGGTTGTTTGAGAGGTCGGTCTTCCCATAATACCTCCTCCAGATTCACTAAATATTCCACCTAAGGGCCCACTAACATGTGGTGCTGTGGCTGGAGCTGCTGATCCACCAAAAATACCACCTAAAATAGACCCTGCAGTCTGCGATCCAGCAGCCTGGGGTATACCACCAAATAAGCCTCCAAGTAATGATGCCCCTGCCTGAGGTCCTGCTGTCTGAGGAGCAGCGCCTCCAGTCTTAGCGGGACCAGTTTGAGGAGCTGTCTGAGGAGCAGACCTCCCAAATAAACCACCTAGTAATGACCCCCCTTGGCTAGAAGTTGCTGTTTGTGGTGAAGAGCCTCCAAACATAGCCCCCAATAAAGAACTTCCAGATTGAGAATTGGGCTGAGGGGTAGAACCTCCAAAAACAGACATCAAACTGTCGGCTAGAGTGTCCTTAGGGCCTGATGATCCAGGTGCAGTCCCTGAAGGCGAAGGACCTGTCTGGCTGACATTAGATTCAGGGCTTGGCCCAGAAAATAATGAAAGAAAGCCTTTTCCTGGACTGTCTGAATTGATTCCAGCTTGTGAGGATTGAGTCTGTGGGCCGGATCCAGTGATCATAGAAAGCAGGCCTTGAGCTGGTGGTTCCTTACAGGGAGCAGGATCCTGGTGTGCACCATCTCTGTGTGGTTCCTCTAATACTGTGATACATTCTACATTTGGCTCTGTAGATGAAATATTAATATCTTTAATTGTAGCACCAACATCCGAAGATTTTGTACTATTTACAGAAGTATCAATTGATGGACTATCTTGAACTTCGCTTGAGTTAGCACAAGCTTTGTTTTCTGATGGCTCATGTGATGGTTCACTCGTACCTGTCGCAGCAGGTACCTCACTACTTGAAACGGATAGCATTTGGGAATCATTTTTTTGTGGAGAAATCTTGGCAGATGATGAGCTAGGAGTTGGTTGTGGGGATGGTATGACATCTTTCATGACAGATGGTTTACTCTTAGGAGGTTCTTTGGTGGCAGAAGATCCTAGGGTAGATGACATATTTGTACTTTCTCCAGCTCCAGGTGTTTGAGGGGTACTGGGGCCACTAAACATGGAGAACCAAGTATTTCTTGGACTCTCACTAGAGGTGGACAACCCCCCCAATATCCCCCCCAGAACAGAGTTGGCTTGCTGCCCTTGTGCTTGAGGCTGTGGTTTAGATTGTGGCTGAGCCCCCCCTTGTACTTGTGTTTGTGATTGAACTACTCTTTGTTGTTGAGAGGATGTTGCTGTTGGCCCAGTTTGTGGAGGACTGGGATCGCTAAACATCGACAACAGTCCCTTCATTGGGTTTTCAGTTGAATTTGATGACCCAGGCAGGATTCCCCCAAGAAGAGATCCTGTTTGGGATTGAGGCTGTTGAGTGCTGGGACCACCAAACATTGAAAAGAATCCTGTAGTTTGCTGGTCTTTTGGAGGAATCGTTCCCTGTTGTGGTACCTCAGAAGGCTTGGTTTGGGCAGGGGGCTGAGGGGGTCCTCCAAACATTGATAGTAAACTTTTACCAAGTGATTCCTGTTGAGGAGGTTGTGGCACTGCATTTGGTGGATGTGCTTGTGGAAAGGGCCCGGGTTTAGGTCCAGCCTGTGGAGGAGTTGGGCCACTGAATATTGACAATATACTTTTACCAAGTGATTCTTCTTGTGGAGGTGCGGTGGATGCAGGCGTTTGAGATGAGGGTACAGATTGGGCAGCTGTTGTTGATCCTGAAAGCATTTCTCCGAGGGAAAATCCAAACAGTCCACCAGAAGGTTTGCTTCCTGTTTCCTGTTTTGTCTGTTCGGTGTGTGGTATATTTTCTGATCGTGTTGTAGCAGGGTCTGTGGAAGAACTTGGAGAAAATATTTCAGATATACTCTTGATGATTGGGGGCTGGCTCTGCCCTGGCCCGGAGGGAGCACTTTGGGCAATTGTTTTTTGTCTCTGTATAACCTTAGGTCGAGTTGCTGATGCCAATGAACTCTCTGTACCATCACCACTCATTTGTGGTTTCTGTGGTGGAGAGGGCTCAGTATTAAATAGGCTACTAATTGATCCAAATATATTTGATACTCCAGTAGACTCTTTATTCGTAGTAGCACTTCCTGGTAAAGAAGCAGTGCTGCCAGTTTTGCTTTGCTGATCAAGAGGTGGCTGAGAACATTTCTGGGGCTCTTGCTTTGGTTCTTCTATTCCAACTGCTGATTTCAGAAAGTTAATGACACCTGGCTGTGTTTGTTCAGATGGTTTCTCCAGTGGCATGCCCGATGGCTTATTAGCTGAAACCTGTGTAGGTGGCCCGGGTTTAATCAGTGATTCTTTTGATCCTAAGGGCCCTGTGACATTGGATTGTGTTGGTGGGTTCACTTGTTGAACCACTGTGGTCTGACGTGAAAGTCTAGGCTTCTGTGAAGTGGATTGTGTGAGGGGTTGTGTAATTTGAGGAGTTGTTGGTGTTCGAGGCAAAATTCTCTCCAGTCCCGTAGAGGGCCTATGTAATGGTTGTTTAACAGTTTCTGGCTGACTAACAACAGCTGAATCGTCTTTGATTATCTTCGACTTCAGACTTTGAAAACCGGATGAAAAAACATTCTTAGAGTGTTTGTCAGGAGCATCATCAGGTACTCTTTGATTTAAGGAAGATTTGATTGATTCATCCTGTGATGTTTTGCCCACAAAAGATGATATAAGGGAAGATATCTTTTTGGTTTGACGATTGGGTTGTACTTCACCTGGTGCCACTCTCTTCCTCCAGTCTTCTTCGACTACATCATCTACATGTTTTACTGTTATGCCAGTGGATGAACGGCGTCGTTGTCTAGGTTGGTAACAGTTGTACATGACCTGCTGATTTGGATTTGCAGTAGGAGTAGAGTTCAGGGAAACAGCAACCTTTTGAGCGAGAAATGTTTTAATTTCCCGGTTGTTCCAATAAGGACCAATACGTTCTTGATTATGACAGGAAAGGTCAATGACATATTTGCTTTGGTCTTCAGAAACATTATTGTGTTGTCTCGGATCCATTCGGACTTTGTTTAATCTGTAGGAAGTAAAATTTAAACCCTGTTGCTCTTGTGATAGAAATGAATTTTCAAACATTTCAGAGAACTGCTCAAGATTTAAGTTCATGATCTGATTCCCTTTTCTGTATGCAGAAGACAAATCTAAGGGGGCATTAAGAAGTTGAGAATCACTGCGTGTTTGACCAGGCAGCCAAAGAAGCTCATCCTCATTATACAGTGGGATTTTAAAGCCACAGACTAAAACCATTTCGTCATACAGCACTGCACTGGGAAAACCATCAATTCTCTGTGTGTTTTCCAAAGACTCGTCTTCCGGGGCACATGCATACACGTAATCACCTGCTGCATCTGTAAGCAAGGCATAAATGTACTCATGATCGGTGTAAACAAAGTAGCCACAGTCACCATCTTCTGCTGGCCACCACATTCCTTGCTCCAACAGTGTAAGCCACTGCTGATACCATTCTGTGTCTTCCAGGTACAGGGAGTCTTCCATCTCAGCATTGGCATTCGTAGAAAAGTTTGAATAATTAGATTTATTGAAATTAAATGGACTCTGATGGCTCATGCCATCATTGTGGAAATTTTGTAGGACTGCATTATCCGTTTGGTACTGCCAATTAGCCGAATAAGATAAGCTTGGTGCAGTCTCTTCGTAATAGCCTTCATGATATGAAACTCCATTCAAGCTGTAACTGCTCCCGTCATTACATGAGTTCCATTTACCAAAATTTGCATTAGGCTGACTAGTTGTCAAGTTCAAAGCACCGTCATCATTACATGAATACTCTCCATTTCCTAGTTCATCATGACTGTTCCACAATCTCCTGTTGGGATCATCAATCTCGTCTCTCTCAAATTGAAGTGGTCCAATTTGCTCTTGGTGCCATGGGGTAGAGGAATTAGTTAGCTGATTGACATTTGATGAACTGTAGCAAAGAGATGATGCCTGTAATGAAGTATCATCACAGCTCTGGACATACCCTTGATCCTCTTCCTGGAATTGATAATTCAAAGACTCGTTCTGAAACTGTTGCCATATGGCACTTTCACGGATCCACTGGTTTTCATCATAAGAGCGACTTATTACATACGGGGACAGCTGACTTTGGTAAATTTGATGGCTTGTTGCTCCATATAAAGGAGGTGTACTTCCGCCAATGTATGGATGCATTGATGTTATTGAAGAATTTGTATGGCCCTGAAAAAGCGAATGTATATTTCCTGTGCTATAAGCCATTGGTTGAACTGGCTGAAAAGAGCCAGAATAATATAATTGAGATAAATTACCTGTGCTAAACGAGGAGTACGTTGCTTGACTCTGATAAGATCTTGCGAAGGTAGCTGATGTTCTCAAGTCTAAACTTTCAGTAGCAATTGACACAGGTGCACTGATGAACGCGTGTCGGCTCTGTCCTGGATTAACGGACTCTGCATGAACTGTTTGACGAATGCCCCGTCCGAAATCTGGGGTGGCCCTCGAGTGCGACTCTGTGAAGTTTGTTGAGGGTGTATTTTGTTCTGTAGTAACTGAACTGGCTGCTTGTTTATAAGTAGACGATTCCTCAGTAATCTTTTTGCTAAACAGTCCAGATAAAAACCCTTGCTGGGCAGCTTGTGGCGTCCTCTTCTCTCTCTCTGTAGGATCTTGTGAAGGTAGTTCGTAAATATTTGAGTGTGATTGTGTCTGCAGTGGTGTCTTCATTGGGCCTGTATAATCTTTGGCTTTCTGATGCAGTAACTGCTCTGTTGATGTCTGGCAGGTTGTGTTATAGTTATCAGAAGGTTTTGTTAACTTGTTAAACAGGCCAGAGAACATTCCAGATTGACTTGCTGTCTCTAATTGTGGTGGACCAGTCTGGCTACATTGCTCTTTGACGTGTTGCTGTGTCTCATGAATGATTTCAGGCTGTTGTTTTTGAGCAATGTTTTCTGAGGTGGGTTTGAATAGTTCATAGGTAGAGCTATCTTGTGGTTGATGTTTAGAAATTGGAATTGACCTTGCTGGCTCATGGCTGGATTTGCTTTGTATAATTCCATGTTGCTGGGCTGATGGGTGCTGTTGTGTGTTTACGTTGTCTGCTGAAGCAAATTTAAAAAGACCGGACAGAAGACCACCTCTTTGGGATGGGGGTTGCTGGAGTGGAACAGTCTGTTGTCGTGTAAAGCCTGGTTTAGTTGTTTCCTGTTGATCAACTTGATGACTTTTTGTCTGATTTCTGAGATGAGGCCCACGATTTGGTCCTTGTGTATTATGTTGGTTGAAAACCTGTTGATTTTGTTGGACGCTGCTTTGTTGCTGGTGGTGCTGAACTGTTTGGCGACTGGAGATATTCTCTGAGGATGCAAATTTAAGCAGGCCAGACAGTAGCCCCCTTTGCTGAGGTTCCTCAGTTTCACCTGAAGACTTGTGCTGACCAGGATACTGATCAGGGAAATTTCTTTGATTTTCGGATTCAGAAAGCTGCGTACTTTGAGGTATATTTTCTAATGATGAAAACTTCAGTAGCCCTGAGAAAAGCCCACCTCTCTGTGTAGCTGTAGGATTTTGTTGTGGGAGAGGATGAGGAGGCAACTCGGGGGATTTAGTGCTCCTGGGTGGTTGATTGTTACAGGGAGCCTGCTGTGGCGAACTCACAGATAGGTCACCACTAGAGCCAAATTTAAGCAGTCCAGACAACAGCCCCCCTTGCTTGGGTTGATTAGACCCCGTGTGAGAGATGTTTTCAGTGGAGCCCCCTTTAAAGAAACCTGACAAAAAACCTGATTCAGGCTGATTGGGAGGTTGACTCTGTATCCCCTGAGGTGCTGCTGCTGGTTTCTGATTTGATGTATGTTGTGTGTGCGAGTCAGGTGGAACTTTCTGAAATTGCTGATTACTGATAACATTTTGGTTTGAACCACAGGGATCGGAGGTAGGGTTAAAGATGCTGGAGAGCCATCCTTTCTCTGTGTTTTCCTGGGGCGGGACCGAATTCTGTGCAAAGGTGCTTGAGGTCGTTGAAGCGGAGTCATGATATGATGGCCCACGGTTCTGAGTGTTTGGGGAGGCATTTACATCTTCACTTGATGCAAACTTTAAAATACCAGAGAGCAAGCCTCCTCCTGCCTTTGGCTGTTGCTGAGTAGACACATTTTCTGAAGAGAGGTAAGGAGGTTTATTCTTAGTAGTTGATGGATCCACCTCTTTCTCTACTCCGGGATCCTCTGAGGATCTAAAAATTGGATAAACTACAACAGGTGGAGCTCCCTGGGGTATAATAGGCGCCGTAGGTAAGATCAGTGAACTTAGTGACTTCCTAAAAGGACTAAAGAAACCTGTGCTTTCTGCTTGAGTTATGCCAGGAGGTTTTGCAGACCCTGCTGAAGGCATACTGTCCTGTTTATAAATCATTGAATGTTGTTTTACATTTATATTTTCATCTTGAGTTTGTCTAAAATGTTTCTCTTGTGATGAATTTCCCAATTCATCAGATTTCTTTCCTTCTTTGTGTGTCATAAATGGTTTACTTTGGTGAACACCATTCTCATCCAATTTAGTATGGCCTTGAAAATGTGCGGGTTTATATTCAGCCGAGTTCAGATTATCTCCTGCTGAAAAGAGCTTTAAAGGATTTAATTTCCCTAAGACAGAGTTTCCTTGAGACATTTGAGGCTTGGCTACAAACTCAGGTTCATGCGCTTTTGTATTTGCTTGTGTCGGAATCCTTGTTGGAGCTCTTGTTTCATGATGTTGACCTCTTGTATGGGCATCACGTGGTTGCTGAGAAGGCAAAGGAGTGAATACATTTTCAGGGGGTGTTCCTACTGGAGATACAACAGCTACAGGAGCTGAGCTATTTGATTTAGGAATAAAGGACAACAGTTTTTTTAGTCCGGATTGTGACGGCTGCGCAGATGATGCTTGTTCACTTACGGTAGGCTGTTTGGGGACTGTAGCAACTCTGTCAGTGAGATTACTGAATAAGGAGCTCATGGCATGTTTTACCCCAGAGATGCCCTGGTCAGAGGGAGTGCTTGATTGATTTTCTCCTTTCGGATCCTTTGAACTATTTTGTTCCTCTCCAATAGAATCCGCTCTATAGCTGCTTTGAGATGATAGCCTTGACTTGCTGGATTTGGGAAGGGAACCATACTTGCTGATTTCCTCCTCTTTTTCAGCAAGGTATTCTGAAACAGTATCAACCAGACACTGGAGCTCATCCATAGGGTCTACATATTCATCACTTGGTTCTTCAACAGGAGAGAGCATTGATTCGGGAACCCATCCTCCAATTTTAGCTTTCCCACACTTCTTCTCCCGAAATCCCTGAGATATTTCTGTGTGGCCTTCGTAGGAGAAAGAACACCTTTCCTTGAAGTGTCTTGAATTCTCTGAGTGTAGGTCTTCTGCTGTAAAGGCAATATCATCAAAATCCTCCTCTGATCTTGTAGAGTAGTTCAGATCCCCAGAGCCCGCTAAATCAAAATCAAACTTTGTTTTTCTCGTTTTCGCGTCTTGCTCTTTTTTGTAAGCCACGTAATTCTCCAAAGTGTTGTCCAGCTCATTTTTTGCCCACATTCTGGTCTTGTAGAGAAGCCCATTCTTGTATGGCCTGAGGCATGATGTCGTATGCTCCTCCTCCTCCTCCTGCATCTTTGCTACCTGCTGCATAAAAAGCTCCCCTCTTCTGTCACCGAGCAGTGTATGGTCAGGGGGAAAAGCCTCCTCCCTCATTTTCTCTGCTTCTCTACTGAGCAACCCCCCTGGGTCCCTTATTCTTTTCTTCCGCCGCCGATCAATAGTGTCATAGCCCTCAGGGTATGTGGCAGGCAGAAAACCACTCCGTTGAGTATTTTGATGGATGGAGTTGTGCGACGGCTCAGGGAAGGGCCTTCCCATTCGAAGGATTACGTTGTTGTCCTGATCATCTAAGAAGTCACTCAGCTGAGGTTTGCTCTGCCTTTTGTATTTGCTTTCCCAATCTTCAAACCCCATGCCAGAATCTACAGGTATAATTCTGACTCGTCCTTTCTGGTTTAATGATCTAATTTAGTTTTGAATGATAATAATAAAGAGAAATAATTTAACAGGAGAGATGGGAAGAGTGACAAGAACACAAAAGAAGAAGCAGACATATAAGAGGAAAAACATGCAAACAAAGACACAAGTTTAACAGAATGGAGAAATTAAGACAAACATTTCATGCACATGCAAAGACAGTTGTGCTCTTCAGTTTCACAGTTGTAAGACTAAATCAATTATTTAGCAGTTTGCAAATATCGTGTGAGTTCCGTGCCATTGTTCACAGAAAGCTAAGCTTCAAGGACAGTACAGTAATTTCCTGAAGCCCAACGATGACTTCAGGACAAGGATTAGGAAAAACGAAGGTTTTAATCACTTCAGATAAAGTATGTCACTGACTCCCTCCCTCCCTGTGTGACAGAGGGATTTCCTCGTGACGTGGATGAATCCATTTCAGAGTGATTCAAACTAGGAACTTGCACTTGAGTCAAAAACCCTCAAGATGAAAAGAAGCAGCTATGATCTTTGGCCTTTGTTTAACGTGACAATCCCCGAGTGCACACGTGTACAGAAGTAAGTAAAGACCAATTGTATGATGACCAAAACTGGCTCTAACAATGTCAATAATAAGGTGTTTAAGTAAGATTTTCTGATTTGCTTTTATGTATAATATAAATATCTATGTCACATTATCCCTGTTTTCCTTAAGAGCTATAATGCTTCATTACTTTAGCTGAGGATAGAGGGACAAAACTGGTTTTCCTCTTGATTACAGATCCTCCTGGTGTACAGAAGAAGCTGAATGACCCATCAACTCAGGCATAAGTAAAGCCAGCTCATAGAAAAAAACATGAGCAGTATTGGACTCATGTTGGGATAAACTATCAGCGAGAAAGGCAATATTAAGCATTACCATTAAATCAGTAGAATACCTCCACTATAAACTGTATCTAAACCTTTTATTGTTATTGGTTTGTGTCGTAATAGTTTACTTATATTCAGACGCATCTTCTAATCTTCTGTCCTATCAAATATGTAGAAAGAGGTGGACAGTGCACACGACTCTGCAGCTCTACCAAATCGGTGTCTCTAACCTAAGAGTGCTTGAGTGAGTTAAGTCGTATCGGGGTTACTGTGTAAACTGCGGCTACCTGTTTCCTCTCTGGTCCCTGTAGTCCAGGTCAAAACTGTGGACAGACTCTGTGCAGGAGTCGGGGTGGTGCTGTGGGCGGGGCCCCATGGGATACTGGTGCATGGAGGAGTTGGGCTGGGCCGTTGTGTGGTACCGCGGAGGCAGGCTGTTACTCGTCTCACTGCGGTAGTCACTGTCCCGGTCATCCACAGCACTGTCCTGGTCATCCAAAGCTGCAACAGGCAAAATGATAAGCTGAATAAATAATCTCTCCTAGACATTTGTGTGCATGTTTTCTCGCATTTTTCAAAATCCTTGCTTATCATTAAAAGCATGTAAAAGCTGAAGCATCCAAGTTGATGCATTCTAGCTAAAATCTTGCCTGTCTGGGCAGAACTACTAAGAGATGACGAAATAAACCATGGAGGCTCAATGAATACCAGCTTAACAGAATTTGAGAGGGTAAACATCAAGCACGTAGGGAAAACTATGGCCCTCATAAATATAAGCTCTCTCGCTAAAAGGAATCTGATGAGCTCTTCTTAATCTGTGTGAACCTGTAAGGACACTTGTTGTCAAATCATCCCATAAATAGATGCAGAATACATAGTTGGATCTTCAATAGTATACGAGTATATTTTATTTGTGCCACAATGGTCTTAAACAAGCATGAGATCAACCTAATATGATATTTAATCTGGCAGACTCGTTCTAATTGGCATGAATTGAGGAGAAATGTGGGTAATCTGTGTTCAAATTAATATCAAAAATCACTTAAAAAATGTGTAAACTTGTGTGAAATGATTGAGAAGAGAGGGTTCAGGCATTGTGCAACTTCAAAAGTGTATAATAATGCATACATGTTGGTCTAAGAAGAGAACCATAGCAAAACACTCCAATAGTTATCCATTGAAGTGTCTTTCAAGATCACACCGTGAGGTTGGTGTCTGCTGGAGGGGACAGCCGGAGCCGGGGGTTTATCTTATTTTTAACCGATAAAGTGAGATGATGAAGGTTAAACTGATTCTTGTGATATGTCTGAAGCGTAGATGTGGGAGGACAAAGATATGTCAAGCTGATGTATGAACATACCTGAGCAACGACTGCCATCTCTCAAAGTAGTCATAAAACTGTAATTTGCAGGTATTTGTATCTATTAATATTTAGTTTTTTTTCTGTCGGCAAGGCTCTTTTTTTCCCAGAATGTGTACTAAACTGTTACTTTATGGATAACCCATTTACATGGGTTATAAACTCAAATAGCATCAGCACAGAGGATGGGAAATAGGAAAATAGCAAGAGCAGGAAGAAGGTAAAAAGGGGGCCAACGGGGGTTGAGGGAAACAGTAAGATGCATAAACTAAATGCTGAAAATAAAAATACTGCATGGGACTTCATAGAGTACATGTTATTGGGAAACATGGACATCAGGACATGCAGAGGTCACTGAGGGTTGGCCAGGGGGATAATTCCATCAAAGTGTGTTTTACATACTCAGTGGGTCAGCCCATCCGAAATAGTTGCCTGGTAAAAGTGCAGATGTTACACGTGAGAGGTACAGTCAGAGGAAGTAAGGGTCGTGATAAACAAAACTAAAAGTGTCTCTGGGATGTAGCAGTGCGAGTGGATGAACCCCGTCAACGGTTCTCAGAGCGGGAAACCAACAGTGAGAAAAGCTTTAACATCCATAACAGTGGCCCTGTGTGAGGTTCACAAAATGATTAAAGGATTAGAGGATTCAACTATGACTATATTAGTAACACAGGTTTGAGGAAGACAGAGAAAATACTGTCACAAGCTAAAAAGGGTGGAGAACTGCCTCCATCTACAGGCGAAGAGGAGTATGGTGGAAAACACTCACAGCACTGAGAAGCTGCGAGAGGCAGTGGGTGGCTCTGAACGTCATTCTGGAGTGGATACTACGGAGGAGACAGGGAAAAACAACATGCATCAAGTGTGTTTTTCATGTTGTAAAACTGTTATAAGTATGGCAGCGACACCATTCCATCAGCATTAAAGTTAAAAGTACATATAGCAATACTGCATCATTAGCACAAGAAGCTACAAGTGGGAACATACAAACAAGACTGTCAAAACATCAGAAGACCTGTGTTCCTATTGTGTAATACTAAAATTTGACATACAGTAAATGTATCTGTACAACACATTAATGGACTGAAAATGATATTCATGTCTGTCACCTCATCATGGATTCCCATTGTATTGATGCGCTCCAGTTTGCCTGTCCAGTACTGTGCCTCATCGTCTGGGATGTCTAATGGAAAAACATGCATTCAAAAAAACACACACACATATGAACCAGTGTCACCCTGCTCCCTCTGATTTAAGCATCATATTCCAGGACGTCAACAGAATAGGAGACAGCCTGTTTCATTTCTTATGAGTCTGAGGAAATAAACATAGTTAGTAGTCGCCACAAGCTGTTCAGAGAGTTGAACATTTTTTCATCGTGTTACTTGAAACTAGACTACTGTTACAGCACACCAGATTTTATCACCACTCTTTCTTTTCAGCAGCATTTCGCAATGCTCTGCGGACAGATGCACATTAAAGGGCACGCACACAAAGGCCAGGCCTTCAAAGACACACCGACACACCCCCTTTACTGAACGGCTCTACGGCACGGAGAGTCATGATGACCTCCTGCAACCATCAAAAGGTCTCTGCTTAAAATGGTAAAAAATAGAAGCTCACCCCCATTCGGTGTACAGACACCCTGCCTTAACTTTGATGCCTTTCATTTACAAGGATCGAGCCATACGTGTAGCGCTGGAAGTGAAACTAGTATAGGTAGAATGCAGTTTGGGTCCTCTTCCATCACATGATATCAAGGCCCTGTTTCACATTGCCAAATACTACATACCATATACTTATGTAGAGTATGTTGTACTACAGGACATCAGGTTTAACTACGTCATCAGTTTGTTGCCGAGAGCCCCGGGCAGGCTGGAAACTGACTGGTGACATTTCAATCCAGGGTAGCTGAGTGGGTCAATACTGATCTGCCCTGAGTTGACTGATATACTCTCTACATCACTACTGCTCTTTCTGTAATCACAGCAGACACTTCAGACAACTGCATTGCAAAATACTTAGTATCCTGGAAGTCTTCTAATATGCAGCAAGAGCAGAAGACAGAGAGGTGATCAGAGATCTTGATAATCACCAAAAGGCAGCTCAAAGCGTGTATCCAGCAGGACCCGGTGAGGCGTTGGGTTCTTGGTGCCGTATATCTCATCCGCTTTCATCAGGACCTCTGAATCCAAGAAATTCCAGTCACCTGAGCCCTCCTGCAATGTGATAACAAACTAGATTTACCTACAGCAGGTACGTCGTTTGTGTGTCATTTCTCCAGCATACTTCATGACATCATTTTTTAAACGGTTATAACAGAGATAAAAAAACTGCAAAACAGAATGAATGAAAACGTTTTAATTGTAGAAATGAAGCACGTCTTTTTTGGGACAAAACCTCCTCTACATGTGAAGCAGGGACTCTAACCTGCTCGGAGTGTCGGATACTCTTCAGGGGAATCCAGGCTGTGCCCACCATGGTGTCCCAGATGAGGCCTTTGTTCCACACCTCCACAATGAGGCCGAGGTCCAGCCGGTTGATCTCGCTGAGAGAAAGATGCATTCAGGTTCAGGTATCAAGCATTGTGCAGCATCAGCAGATGAAGAAGGAAAACAATAACTGTGTGGTTTAAGGATTCTTAATTTCAAAAAAAAAGAAGCAAAAACAACTTGTCAAATATGTTGTAAACTAGAAATGTGTAGCTAATTCCTGCCAGGCCCACGAGCAGACAACAAAAGCTACTTCCTCTTTTTGTTGTGTATTAGCCCTCGTAATCCATTCGGCCTTGTTTGGCCATTCAACGCGTTATTCAAAGGGCTTCAAAACAGCTTGAACACACCAATAAAACTGAATATTAATTCTGAAAGGAGCCGCACGACGAGGGCATTTGCATATTCCCCATCCGTGGCAGTTCACAACTATCTACAGGCCAAACAAAAGAAAGATGAGAGAAAAAGATAATCAAAGAGAACAGCTAATTGAGAGGAGGGAAGGGGGAGGGCGCCGAGAAGCCACGGCGTCCAGGTGCAGAGATAAAGGCTTTCTGTATATCACGCGCTCGCACAAAAATAACAGAATAAATGAAGCAAGCATGGTATGAGAATAACACGGTTACTAATTTTAACTGAGTTAAGTTGTAAGTATTCATTTAAATTATCCACTTCGCTGTTTTAGGACGGCTTATTTGATTGTCCGGTAAGTTTATCGATTTGGTGAAAGAGTTAAGAGATGTGATGTTCATTAGATCTGTGGGTTTATTGATCCGGGCACTCAATACAAAGAGGCCTTTTCTATATGTAATGTTATTACTTTATTTAATACTTCCCGCCAACAGTGAATCATTGCACTACTCTCTACATTTGTTTTCCCTTTACAACCCACAACATTGGTAAGTGTGTCCTGTCGTTAGTAAGTGCCCAGCTGAGGTTTTCAAACTTGCATTTTGTTCCGCATCATATGAATGATGAAGCTGCAGGCGAGATGAAAACCAGCGTGCTCATCGTTGATGTAGCTGTATCAGGAGGTCTGATCCCAGGCTTTCGTGGACTGGAAAGATTGTGACTACAACTATCTGCACACAATTTACATCTGACAACGGGGTCATATTTCCTCCAGAAAAAACAAAATCAAAGGAATTGGAATATTTCCAGATGCTGAATGTTTGCGTTTTTATCTTTAAGCTAGAATGCTGCTCGGTGACATGCACATGTGCTGACCGTGAAAGGAATTCGGCTGAGATGAGACTGTTGACGGCAGCAAAAGCAAAGCGGTAACTAATTACTTTTGCGCTTGATTATCCTTCCATAGCATTTTCTGAAAACATGTTGAACAATTATGCTGCGTGTCAAATTACAAATAGCCGACATATAAATTAATGGACAGTGGAGGGATGAAGGTCTGGAAAAACAAACACTGATGCAACGAGGGTGTTCACAAAAGAGAAACAAGACATGAGTGCAAACAACATTGTGGCTCTCTCACCACCACCGAAACAAGGGGATTAAACCAACGAGTGTCAAGGAGGAAATGAACAGCAGCTTGGTGATAAGTTCATTTCCCAGACAGGTTTGCACAGCTGTACATTTTTTTTGCAACTCTAAATGTGTACTAGGGTGGGGCAACTAAAAATAAATTAAAAAGAACAAGGAAGAACTTTGAAGAGGTTAAGAGGTCCTGGACCAGAGCAGAATGATATCAAGAGACAGTTGAACACGATGAACCATTCAGTTAACAGCGTGCAATGTTTGTGTTCTTGTATACAGGGTTTGAGTAACGTGCGAGGTCCTTGTGGTGTCTGCTTAGCGTATTAGGAACTTTGCATTCATTATAGTTGGTGATTGAATCAATAAACCTTCAAGCGTGACCCTGGTGCGTCTGTCTGTAATTACTTACAACATGAAATCCTGTTCCCAGCAGGGCTGGCCCCCCCGCACGGTGATAGTTGTGCTTTTGACATTCTGCACCTTCAGCGTCACGTAGGTGTTGAATTTGTCTGAAACCAAGCAAAAAGGGGAGATTGCATTATTAAATATAAGTGGTAACCCTGCAGTAGGAGTGGGGGAAAATAAACGAAGGCGTTATAACTATCAGAATATAAATAGAAAATAAAAGAGATGTAGAAAAGATGACTATGACACATACATGTAGGAGCTCTAGTGAGAGTGAAAGCAGATAAGTCTCCTTCCCCCAACTCTGGCTAGAGAACTGACCCTGTTAATCTCCACTGAGAATAAGCCCCACAGAGCAAACGCAACATTGGACCCACATGTCTGATATGTTGCTCCGGTAGTTTATCTTGAATCTGCTCTTAAGGAAGCTGATGACGCACAAGTTCCCCCTGACCTGTTACTGCTTCAGGAAAAGGTCTCTGTCAGCCCCGATACCATCAAGACTAAAGCTGGAATTTCATTAGGTGAGAGGTGACAATGTGAGTTCAATTACAACCTCTTGTTTGAGTCAGCCATTGTAAACAGGGACAGTAAACTGACAAAGCCTGAATACTGTATGATGACTGGTGAAACTAGCAGCTAAGAGATGGATTCAAGTGCCTGTCCGTTCACACAGAGCGACCTCCGTCCAGCTCAGCCAGTAGTAACAAACACCAACGACTGTCTCTGCCAGCTGTCAACGGAGGGCGGGTTGAGGGTGGATGGGTAGGGGCTTGGGGGAGGGGGCTTGTTGTTGGGGGATTAGAGGGCCTGTGTCAAATCACCACTTCTAATTTCCCACAGTAGGGCAAGGAAGCATCTATCATACGTCACTTTTACGTCATATGCATGACATAATAAATATACAATATGTCTTATAAATGTCAGCAAACAAACTAAATATAAGATGGGGTATAAAAAGTACGGTTTAGATGCACATTTCAGCATACAATATACAAAATATGTCAGTATTTATCCTATCATATGTAAGATTTTAGGGGCTGACCCACACACAAACACCTTTTGGTCCCTGGGAAGTATCAGCAAGACATCAGCTGTGGCTTCGCAGACTGATCACCTGACCGCTGTCACTAAGCAAAGATTCCCTCGGTTACCCCAGAAACATACCGAAACATTTACCCTGGATATTTGCCTTTGACGCAGCAGCCAGATAAGTAAACACAACTCTTGACGCAATGAGACAATGAACAGTTGACACAGGATCCTTCCAATATGCCATCGACACACACACACAATGTTGATTGGCTAAGGTCTTAAATCAAACAAGGACCCTGACATGACGCCGCCTAAAAAACACTGTCCAGCCTCCAAGTACCAGAGTGACAACAAACCTAATAAGTGTGCCGATGGGACAGTAGCGAAGAAACACAGACATTATTACAAAGGAGCCTGGGGGATGCTCAAGCCTTTCCCTAATTAGGTCCCTGCCTTTTACCACACTTGGGTCGGTTCCCATGAATAGAGGAGATGAGATAAGATAAGGGAAGAGGATGTATGGATTAGATAAGAGCCACTTAGTGGCTGTGGGCCCTTCACAGCAGGCGCTTCCCTCTATGTGGTTGACACAATCTGCACTATTGAGGAGGAAAGTCTGACTCTGCACACTGGAGCCTGAGCAATGTTACATTCACAGGGTTTGAGAGCTGGTAATGATCTAAATAAAATGACAACGCACTGCAAAATGATTTAACTGGGAGTGAACGTCACTAGAAATAAAACGACTAAATGAGTGAAGAGGAGGGATCAGTGGATGTAAAAGATGGGAAGATGCGTCCTACTTGACATGCCCATCTTCTGAGACAGAACTAACTACCTCTTCCTGTGATCCACCCACTCATCCCTGAACCCCAAGACAAGTATATTCATCTATTATTGATCGATGATGAGTTTTTCAATAAATTAGTCAGAAAAACTCAGGCAGTTGGAAGGCTGACATTTCAGATTCAGACCTCCTCTCATTAATATTGCAGGCAACAGGAGATTTCCTTTCCCGCCATTGCTGGTGCCGCCCCGAGTCCTGACCCCGCGTCTAGTCCATAAAGTTCAGGAACAGAACACACTTGCAAATCCCAGCAGCCTTATCGAGCTGCAGCTTCCTGTGACAATCAGTGGGGAGTCGGAGAGCTGGCACATCCAGGGTCAGCACCCTCCTGACCAACAGACGCACTCCAAAAACAACTTGATGTGCTGTTCTAAAATGAGGCCTTAAAGCTGTCCAACTGAGGGCGTGGCGAGAGCACAACGCAAACACACATCACAGACCAGCCCTGTGTCAACTTTGAAGGATCTTCCAATAAGTCACCTGTGCAGAGTAGATTACGGTCATCAAGGGACAAGAGAAACCGGAATAAACAGGCAAAGGAACTGCGACCAAACATAACAAACAGATTCTTTATAGGAGCGAATAGCCAAATTGGATTATATGACAATCAAGTATTAAACATATTACCTCTGTTATTGAGGTTTACAGGATTTAATCATACCATCGCAATCACTTTGTCTGAGCTTTGCATATGGACTTATATATGCATTGACCATGAGCCCAGGACAAAACAAATACGACAACCGGATCGTTTCCTCACAAATATTTAAAGATTTGTTTGTTTGTTTGTTTACACGGGTGATGAAAATGAGTTGAAAATCAAACGCTTTTCATGTTCCAACCTTGAAATCCCAGCTGCTAAAATTAAGCACATTCCAAACTTTACAGTTTTCTTACGTGAGAGCGTCTAAATCTGACAACACTGGCAGAATCTGACAAAGCCAAACTCAAGCCAATGAATTGGGACTTATTAGTCTGGCAGCAGAAATGGCAAATGAAAGAAAAAGGCCTGATAATCCATTGTGTGTGTGTGTGTGTGTGTGTGTGTGTGTGTGTGTGTGTGTGTGTGTGTGTGTGTGTGTGCGTGTGTGTTTTCAGTTTCCATTCAATGATAAATAATGATCATGAAGGATGCAATAAAGTAATTAATTGACTGTACGAGTGGAAAAGTTCGTCTCGAGCTGTGTCTGGTGTTCCCAGTCTGACTTACAGCTTTCCATTGTCTGCTAAATCTTACTTCTCCCAGAGGCGACAAGTGACTGATGTGACCTCAGGGAGACAACAGCCTTCAGTGAATTATCCCTGGTGTTTGCTCTGGGACAGGTGTCACATGCGGTGAGGCCTGCAGGGGGGAGGAGGCCACGTACGGACGGACGAGACTGACGCAAACTAATTATCGAAAACCAATATCTCTGGCACAATGCAGGAACCTCATAAAACCATCACATTATCTAATCAAGAGACCTGCTGGATAATTAACTTTAGCATTTAGCCTTGACAAACAATGAGGTCAGTTTAGGACCGAGAATGAAATGTCAGCAGCGGATTCAAAGTCGCGGTGACTTTCCGTCAGCGCTGCGGCCTCTCTGGCCAGAAACGTCATCGGGCTTAAGGCAGGTGTGAGGCTCAACACAAGGGATTTGCTTGGGAGGAGTGAGGAGGGATTTGGACTGAGCAGCCACCGATCTAAACTCACCGGTGCACGACTTGGCATGGATGGACACAAGATTACACAATGCTGAATGAACCTTTGCATGGAATGCTCAGAGAACACAATGACTTTCATATTTCCAAACACAACTACATTAATGAAGTGACATGAAGGAGAGCCTTGAACATTTTGAAGTGAACTGTGTCCATATTAAAAGCCTCACAAGGATGATACGAGTTCCTGAGTTGGATGATACGAGAAAGCGTGATGAGGACAGAGGAGTAGAAGGTTTGGGAAATAAAATGAGCTCACCTGAATGTCCCTGGAGCTTGGCTTTTTTCACTGTAAAACAAAACAAAAGCAATGATTTAGCTGGATAGAACAGTCTAAGATCAACTCGTTCGGTCTCTACTGACATGCAATGTAGTGATTGTGTTTAGAATTGATGGGTCAACAATGTCAAAGTAAAACAAACGATCATATTGACGCTCGAGTGCTGAAAAATGGACAAGATCTCATGTAATGTAAAGCCCGACAAAGTCATTGATATGCAGACCAGTGAGCCATGAGCCACCTGGATCACACAAACACATCAACAGCACCACGAGGTCGTCGTCTGCAAGAGCAGGAACACTTGATCAACATAGATGAGCAATTTGTTTTTGCTGGGCAGCCTGGCTCATATAAATTGTTGAGTTTGTGTGTCATCCAGCCTGATTGTGTGGCTTTATGACGGAAACACAAATGTCCAGGTTCAGGATATTATCATATAAATTGACTAATTTCCTAGTTTTACGTCAACTCACGTATATAATTGCCTTTGAAGAATCTTATGTTATCTCCTGACACCGTTTCATTCTTATTCAAGTGCAGCCCTCAGACACCGGGACAGTAATTATGACCCAACATGTTATTGAAGTGGCCTGTCCAGCAAAGGATAAACACACGGTCACATGTGAAACTGGGCGTTTAGTATTTGCACATTGTCACGTAGCTTCTGCTGCTTCCCTTTAGGAAGGAAGGATTATTATGAAATCCATTAGCAAAAGAACAAGTGCAGGTTTTTCTAATCAATACAGGCTCACTGGGGGAAACACATGAGGCGGCAGAGCAAGAAGGACAGTCAACAAGCGGTTCTGCTCCTGTGCATTTCTAAACCACGTAAATAGCTAAAGTTTATTGTCACATTACCCCCTTAAACCATTCCCCACTTTCTCTGTCTCTAAAAGACAAACAGTGATACAGGTTGCAATAAATAGAATGGATGTTGCAGAGTTCATCCATCCATCCATCAATCCATCACTGGGTCAGGCAGGCAGCCGACCGACTAATGTAGACCAGGCGTCCGAGCCCCCGGAACGCTAACAACGGCCTTGTACCGGTTGGAAACGGGAGGCAAACCAACTCCAAAGCTATCCTGACAAATCTGACATAACAGATCAGTTGCGTTAAACGGTAACAGGTATGTTGGATTTTTGTGATCACATTATAAAGACTGAGTCCAACAAGTGGAACATAGGATGTTTAATATTGACATCACATTTCTATCAGAGATGCAGGTACCTTTTTTGTTTTCCAATATACCAACTTTAATATAATAGAGAAGCATAAGCCTCACAGAAGGCCGGGGAAAACAATGGCAAATGACGACTAAGGTAGATTAAGAAAAAAACTACGTTTTAAAAACCTCAAAACATATTTAAGGGGGAAACAAATGTGTTTTGGTTTATTTTTGGACCGTCCATCTTTAGTCCCTTGACGCATCTATACAATAACGTTTATGGGATTGTGTAGCGCTTTAGAGGGGATTAATTGTGATTGCTTTGGCAGTGTTCTGTGTTCAGGCATATAACCTACTAAACCTCTGGAGCCTTTAGCTGGCAGATGGGCGGAACGGGATGATGGAGGCACCAACTATAACGCTGCTTTCATATTTTCATGGAACGACTTCCCTCTTGTTTGGAACTTGATTATGTGAATTAGAACTACAACGATTGTCCACTGTGATTATAACAATACAGGTTAATTATTAGGTTAAGGAATGTAAGTGGAAGATATCACGACATAGCTCAACACTGTACGAGGCTTCCGCCAATGTTGCAATGTTGTCTTTCAGAATAACAATGTGGGATAAAGGAACTTCGAGATCACAAGGGAAGAAAAAAAAACACAATTTCGTCACTTCTCCCGACATGTTTCCTGTCTTGTACATACCTCTGTGTGAAGCGGAAAGGGAGCAGTGGAAATGTGTAGAAACCAGCAGTGGGACTTTTTTTTAGGCTTTCCTCTGAGGCTTTCCAGCCATGTGCCGATCTCCTTGTCACTGTGTCAAATGAGCTGTCACTGTGGCCTTTTGTCCTGATTTGCATGATGTTATTTAGGGCTGTGGTACAGATACCAGGGGGCAATAAACCATTAGGCCATTATGGTGGAAACTGATGCTTATCATTTTCTGTCCTGGGCCCTCCAGGAGACCATTTAGCTCATTATTTGGCAGGGCCAGTCACCATATAATCCCTCTGTTTTCCCCTCTTTCTTCCCACTTCTCTTTCTTCTGAACATGCCTGCAACTTGTATCTGTTATATTTAAGCAGGTGCATGTTTTATCCAGGCACGATTTCTTTGGTCGCAGATTCTCTTGCGCTCCTAATCGGGTCATCTTTAGATAAACTTTAGCAACATTTTCCATGTTGGCAAATTAGGACTCTTGCTCAGGGACTTTTTCCACTGAAGCTATTTCAACTTGTCACAATACATGTGCCTACATTTCATTTATGTGCGTGCTCACACACTGTCCTGACTAACTGAAGCACATCAACGGAAAGTACCTGCCCTCCTGGGCTTTTCCAAGTTTTTTTTTTTTTTAAACGTCATTAGCAGCAGCGCAGAGAAAGTGATAGTATGTCGACATGTTGGCAGTGTAACTAGGGCTATGTTCTTCTGGTCGATTGATCCATTGTCACACAATTGCCGATGTTAATTCCATAAGGAGAAAAGCACTTCCTCTCTACAGCCCACAGAATTGTGCACATTTATCATGTTTTGTCCGCACAGGACTATTAAAGGAACTGTAGGAATTAACTGCAAGGTAATTTTTTTATCTGAACCCTGCCATAACTGTACTTTGTGAAGTTGTCTACTACAATTAGCCCACCTTCACTATTACACACAGTTCAAGGGATAATCAGTCCCATGTGAAAGATGAATGACGAACGCAACCCACCAGCCTCACTCGCTGCTCATCCTTCCACTGTCGGCCATCAGGAAGAGATGGTTATATTGCGTGTTGGCTGTGGGGAAAAGCAATCTGCTGGTGACCCATATTTATACAGTTACTGATCCATTTAACCGGTTTGTGGCTGAACTGTCACTCTGATCACTACAGCGGTTATGTCGGGCCAGGCAGCCTGCGCCTGGCTTCTGCTATCTTGAAAATCACGCATCAGAAACAGAGACAATTTAAAAAGAGATACAAAACAGAGCCCGTTAATGGAAATTGTCTGGGACACATTTGTTTTAATGGTCATTTGAGAGACTGGACATTGTGGTGCTGTTGAGCAGCACTGAGTCATACTAAAAGGTGTCCCTAATATTTTGTCCATCCCATTTATATGAATTGGGGTGGAAAAAACAGTAGTAGCAGCTCGCAGTATCTCCCAGTACAGTTTAACAGAACCACAAATTACAGTGGCCCTTCGTAGGGGCTGGTGGGTGACACCCACCAGCCCCTACGAAGGTCACGTCTGACCCATGAACAAAAGGAACACAAAGGAATCAGCTGTTGATGTGGTGCAGCTAGATAGCACTAACTCAAATAACAACTGTTGCCCATGAAAGTGATGAAAAGGTACCAGCCAAATCCCAATTGGAAGGTCAGCAAGAAAGCAGGTCATTAGGAACAGGAAGTAACACTGGAATCTACGACTACTGCAGGTAGTGGTGCAACTCCGCTTTGTGCTGTTGGATCTGATCAGGTGGAGCCTGAGTATGAGGGAGAGAGACAGCCAGGGAGAGGGAGGCAGAGAGAGAGGGGGGAGAGAGAGAGAGAGAGAGAGAGAGAGAGAGAGAGAGAGAGAGAGAGAGAGAGAGAGAGAGAGAGAGAGAGAGAGAGAGAGAGAGAGAGAGAGAGAGAGGAGAGAGAGAGAGAGAGAGAGAGAGAGAGAGAGAGAGAGAGAGAGAGAGAGAGAGCAACAGATGGCCAGGGGATTACACCCACAATCTCTAAGCACTCTCTTTGCCTCTTTCTCACATAATTCCACTACTCTGCTGCTCGCTACGTTCAACCACTCTGCCCCCAGTTCTGCCAGCTTCTTCCAGGGCTGTAATTCTCAGCCTTATATAAATTCAAAAAATTATATCTCCACCAACTTATTCTGCTACAAAGCCTATGTAAAAAAAACTGTTTACGGATTACTAATGAAATGTAATTTCAAAATAGGTTTTTAATTTGTGGCTTGAACGTTTGGATGACTGGATTGCATGCCAGGACACAGAACTGCTGCATCACTGTTCCCAATTGGGAAGTACAAACCATGTGTCAAGGAGAAGGATCAGCTTTAGAAGATGTGACGATGCATGAAAGAAACACAGCATCCTGTGTGGACACCTCGCAGCTGGCAATAAAACCAAGCTACCAATGTAGGTAACACCAGGAAGGTTACATGATGTGATGCAGCTGAGTAGCTTTTCATGTTCACGGACTTACGAATTCATTCAAACACCAAAATGAAAACAGACGGCATTATTCATCATTATTTTAGGGATGGGAAGATGTTCCATCTATGATCATATCATAGATGTGTAAATTTCTCCGTCGTGAGACATTAAAGGTTTTCTGATTCTGATTCTGATATAAAGCTGACATCAATATATAGTGTAAAACTCTACATGAGGAGGCCGGCTGGGCTGCTGGGCGGCTCCAAGGAATGATTCTCGTTAACAACAATGAGTTGGGACTGCAGATGCTGACTGTGACCAGAAACACTTTACAAAACAATCCAAAACCAATTTAATAGTTATAATTCACATCAATGCTGAAGGATTGAAATACACACATTCATGCATGCGACATGGTGGTCACAGCTGTCGCCCAAACATCTCACATAGACGTGGATGGCTTTACATTTGAGTTAGTGGACAGTAGGCTGAATCACATAGAGATGCCAAAGTGTGCCTTGTATGTTTCTACCAGACTCTGAGGGCCATGACAAGATGTTGGGATTCAACGACCTGGCGAAAGAACAGGCTCGAAAACAGGCTCATCTGTGAGCTGCCCTCCATCAAGGCAAAACCATGTTTGATGGATAAGCACAGGAAACGTTGCCATCGACCACCTCTACAACCTCTTCTCTCAAAAACTCTATAACGAACAGGACAAATAGAAACCACAAACGCGTCCTTCCGATGACTCCTCGTCCCTCTTTCCACTGAAATCTCAGAATTTACCACATGTTCTTTCGCTTAAGTGATCATGTGACTGAAACAGCATTTGTGAAGAACATCTCCAAAACTGCAGCCTCATCGGGTGCATGTGAGCCATGCGTCCACTTAACCCTGCCGTGATTGACAGCAGGAGTCTCCCCCACATGTCCACTTGTAAGGGCTACCGATTGTTTGTTATGTAAAGCCATCACCATGGAGATGAAACATCTCAACTAGCAATAAATAAGCAACATTGTCAAGCTGTGTTATCAGGGGATGAGTCACAACAGCAGCTAATCACACAACCCCTGCCCAAGCAAAATTGTCCCTGGTACATGGGCTAGCGAACACCAACCTGCTTTTATTTATCAGTCTTTATAACTTTCAAATAGTTAATATACATACCAGTGTTTCTGTAGAACCAAATGGATCAAGACTGACAAGGGTAAATTTAGGGTATGTTTATGCCAGACTGGATTTAAGATTGCGACAGAAGGTGTTTGCTTGATTGTGTAAACAGACATGAGTGAGAGATCCGAGAGATATTTGAACAGATATATTCGACGATCGGCCATTAAATTTTATAACCTGGATTACTTTTTAACAAATTTAATTAAAAAGTCTGCAGCAGATCACTCCTACACGCCAAGCACGAAAAGCATCACAAAAGCATCTTATAGTTCCAATTTGGAGATTTTATTTTTGGACTTACGATAATTGGAAGGACGTTAATACATTCAGAATGAGAATTGGTGCGGCCTTCAATTAAATCGCCTGCCTGCCACAGGCTGGATTTTCAGTCATTTTAGGGAGAGTCCTGTCTACTGCAGACACATAAGCAGCTTGCATCCTGCTTGTGGCTGTCCCATATTCCAACAGCTAACAACATTAACAATGATAAGTAACTGGGAATTCAACACAATTGTCTGACTTTACTGACCAGACAAAATGCATTGACAAAGTTTCAATTCATTAGCTTTTTACAGATTTAAAGATGTTGGTTTATAGGTGTATATAATGCTGCATTTTTTCCAAAAGTTGATAAAAACGCATGATGAATGAAGGAAATAGAAGCAATAGAAAGGGAAAGAAGGGACTAGCAATACACTCGCCACCTTTCAGACGAAGTTACAAACCTAAACAAATTGAAGTGACAGTTTTAACAGGAATTATAATTAAATCCAAACTCCTCTAAGCAAAGTCATTTTAACATTCGCTTTTTTGACCAGAGGGCTTAATGGCATTTTGCATACTATCTCTGTCGGCATGGAATTAATTCGACAGAGCAGGAAAAGCAGAGTGATAGTGATCAACGCTAGCATTATATAGTACTAGAGAGGAGACTGACAGATATGAGAACGCTGGTTATTAGAGTTACTGATAATAAAGTCTTTGATCAATTAAATAATCTTTGATAGCAAGACTTTGCAATTATCATGCATAAAATTAACATTTTCCGTACGTATACAAAGAGATAATGTCCTTCCTACATTAAAAAATGACAACATTAAAATTGTATGCAAAAACTCAGAGTGTGGTAAGGAAAACCACAGTTGTGTGTTGGTTTCCTGTTGTTTTCCCTGCTGGCCGCAAATGGCTGGGCATTGGTCTGGACACAAAATTGGATATTGCATAATGTGCTTTGCTGCTTTAAAGGATGCAAGATCAGATAAGCATTCTCCAACTGTGTGCGTGTGTGTGAGTGTGCATATGTGTGTGTTTGTGCGCATGTGTGTGAGTGAGAGAACGCGACCGATATCGTATTTTTGAGGTGGATTTGGATATTTGGGAGTAAACAAATTTCTAATGTCTATATATAGACTGATATTCTGCATACTTTAAGTAAAAACACATACGTATTTTCAACAGTGTACTTAAAGTTTCAAAATGAAAAGTCAGAAGTACCTAATGGTTATATAATTTAGATGTATGATATTTCTTTCATTGACATGTTCATGTGAGCAGCTTTGTAATGCTGTCAGTGTTTAGCTCATTTCAATACATGATATTTCTGAATATTGTTTTATCTATGTATAACAATACACATATAACAAATAGTGATATTATCCAAATTTGGGTGAAATCAACAGATATATATTTTGGGCTCTGTGTGTGTGTGTGTCTTAATCCATCACAGTCTGATTTACTTGAAGCTAATTTTTCTTTTGAATTGTGCTCATGCAATTTTGGTCATCCAGGACCAGGAAGGCCCCTACACCTGTTTGAGTACTACTCAGACAAATTAGTTTTCAACGTTTCTATACAGGTGATCATCTTGAGATAACTTATTGCAACAATATTTTCTCATTTCTAAATCAATATACACCATATGTCTCTGTTCGAATAAAACAGCTGGCATGGCCGGGACGTCTGGCTCCCACTAAATAGCGGTAGGGTATAAATATTCTCGTTAGGAAAACACATTATTCTTGTTTTCTATTATCCTCATGAAGAGTCCAGGTTTTTCAAAAGTATAAAATCACGACAGTCAAAGCTACCGTCCATAACTGACTCCCTGAGGGGAGGATGCGGCCAGCCACAAAACCTGTTCTGTAAGATGTCACTGACATTATCAGATTAAACTCCACAAAGTTTGTTTTCTACGTGTAAAACTGACATTTAAAGTGTTACCTACGTGGATAAAGAAGTAAAGAAAAATCAAAACTTACCTCTGACACAAAGTAAAGACATGGCAAAAAGCTTCCAGCAAGTAGTTTCACACAGTTTGTAGAGCAGCCTGTCGGTGGAGATTTTCTCTGTACACAAACATTATACCGTCTTTTTAGTTGCTTTTTCTTGTCGCTAATAAACTCCTCGTCGATGATTACAGGTGGTTTGCTGATGCTAGACTGAGGCAGAGAGCAGCTGCCCCCTGCCACGGACACGCCATTATTAAAACTCTCATCACAGGTTTTCAGACTACCGACAACCTGAGGGCACGGAGGGAGGGGGAAGGCGGGGTTAAGACACCTGTTACTGACGTCTGCTGTGTCCAATAGGAATGCGAGACCACGTTGAAGGGCGGAGACGTCTAAAGTAATCCGACCAATCATTGATAAGGATGGTCGGAGGAAGAAACAGGTGACGCACACGCCTCAAATATTTGTTTTAGGACAGATGGGGTTATACATTTTTCTGATAAAAAAGAAATCATATAGGAATCTGCATAAACATTGACCATTTTAATGATTCCAGGTTTTAACCCCGCCTACAATTTCCGCCTACAATTGTATCTGCAATAAACTAGATCGTTTTTCAGTTCTCTTATTTCTCAGTTTATGACTTTTTGATCGTTGATTTTGTCAATGCGTTAGCCCATGGTAATCTGTTACATTCCAATATTGTATTTGTACTTTTACTGTAACAAGTTTGGTTTGATTGAATCCAGCAATCGTTACTGTGTAATGTTGAATTGCTAAAATGTTTTTGCAGAAGTGGTAAATTGGGTCCATTAACCACTCCATAGGTAATGAGCATTACGCAAAAGAAGCCAACAACACTCAATTCCAAATGATATGTTGCATTGGGATTAACATAATCCCTGCCAACTCACTCCTGATCAGTTTCACAACTACCATTTCACAATTGTCATATATCGATTTCTGCCTGCTGAACCAACTTAAGCTCACACAGACTTTTGAACAACCATAACGCAAACAAAAGTACCCCAAACAATAATTACAATTAAGTTATGAACACTTGGGAATGGTTTCTCTCCAGGGCCACAGTAGGGCCAAAACAAAACAAACAGCACCACTCTGTGTATTTTCTGAGCTATTGCATTACATATTGGCGCATTTACCAAAAGATCGAATGGATTGAGACAAACGCTTTAACGACACTGGCTATTTCACTGCTGTGGTGCACAACAGTCACATACAATATATTCGTTTGTTGTTTTGTCTTTGGTACCAGTTCAGTTTGTGTTTATGATGATTCACAATTACAGTACATTTTCTCAACTACGCTTTCACTTCATCCCCTTATCATGAAGTGGCATCTTTGTCTGACCTAACAAATTAATACTAAACCTATGATGGAAATTATTATTGTTGGTGCAATTGTTATTGTAATTATTGTATTTATTTTCGCAGTAGTCTTAGACGGACCTCTCGACGTCGGGTATGTGTTGCCCGTATTGTCGGAGTGTTTTAGTGTTGCACCGATGATGTAAATTTCGTTTCCTGATCGGCAAGGGTCATCACATACAGGGCAGAGTTACTGTTGATGGAGCACAGTTTTCGGACGTGAATCTGAGTATTACTATCACTTTGCTGTACTGTAACGATGCTACGAGCACTGTGTCGGACCGGTGGGGCTCTATTGCAGGTATGTTTTAGTCTTATCAGACCATATAATTATACAAACCCGCTGAGGGGAGTTCTTTCCCAGCTGAAGTATGAGTAGCTCGTTCAGAATACACTATACGGACCGCTACGACCGGCAAAGCGAGGGTAATGTGCAGACATACTAGTATGCTAACCTGCTAGCATGCTCACTGATTACAACTGATGGCTGCTAGCATTTACAATATTAACTCTGACTGACCACCCGACTGGGGGTTTGACAGTGTAGATATGAGAAACATGTACAATGGACATATTTCATGAGGAAATTAATATTTATCTGTTAATGTTATGAAAGCTGTGTAATAACTGCAGTGTCTCTGTCGTTTCCTTTTTATTCATGGATTCCTATCTGCCAAAACTTTGCATAGATTAGAGGAACCGTCAAGGCAGGTTATTTTGACTTTTTGTGCCATAGAAGGTTTTAGAAATGCATGTTAAGTGTTCTTGTGTTTACTTTTTCAAACAAGCTAGCAACTAAGACGCAGCCGTACGACACTTTCAGTTGTGTTTATCGGTCCCGTGTCGAGCGCCTTGCTGGTCGCAGTTATCCGCCGAACCGCAGTCATTCTCCGTGTGTTCATCGAACCTTTTCTAGCTGACCAATGACTCACAGAATAAACTGTTGTAGAGAATGTATGTTAGGCTATGTAAAACGTGTATACAGATATATGAGATGTCATGATCGGAGGATGCTGTGCAGTTGTTAAATGGTAGTTTATGCCATGCTGGAGTGCCATTGTGAAACCAATTCTTTGCAGTCATGGCTTGGGATCGATAATCATAGTGGCAGAGTTGACCAGAGTAGCTGATGAAGAAAGGCCACTCTTTTAAGTGTTATTTTTTGTCTTACATGTGTGTCCTTGTGTTACATGTGTGTCCTTGTAGCAAACCCAGCGGACTGCTCCGAGGTTGTGGGTGACACCAGTGCAGCAGCGATGGGCCTCCAGCCTGCCCATGAATACTGTGGTCCTGTTTGTGCCCCAGCAGGAAGCCTGGGTGGTGGAGAGGATGGGCCGCTTTCACCGGATCTTGGAGCCGGTACCATCCACATTTTATCAGATTCTAAAATGTTGAAGTCTTATGGACAAAAGCTGTCCTATAAATATTAAATATCGTAAAGTATGTTTAGGCATGAAAAATCACTCCATGTGTGGAGATGACAACAACACCAAATCTTTCATGACCAAAACTGATATTGTATTGGTATTATAAAATTATCATTTGATACTTGGCCATGTCCAGCTTTGGCTTCACATACATTCAACAGGTTTGGGAATGTGTTGGCACTCATTAACTCTTTTACTTCATTTAGGGTTTAAACTTCCTCATACCTATTCTTGACCGAATTCGCTACGTGCAAAGTCTCAAAGAGATCGTTATTGATGTCCCAGAGCAGTCTGCAGTTTCTTTAGGTGAGTAACACTGCTTTTCATTGCTCAGGACAAAGACTTCATCTTGACAACTACACTGTTCAGGCTGTGTGATGTAGTTTAATCAAATGTGATTTAAATTAAACCGGTTGCTTCTTATTTCCTTGCTTTTACAGATAATGTTACTCTGCAGATTGATGGAGTTCTGTATCTAAGGATCTTAGACCCCTTTAAGGTACGCTGGCAAAATTTGATCCGTCTATATACTGGACGGATTGTCCACTTCACTTTTAATGTTCTGCTCTTATCATAATGATTTTAAGAAGTTTCTCCTCTCTTGATCACTTGTGTGTTCCTAGGCCAGTTATGGTGTTGAGGATCCAGAGTACGCTGTCACACAGCTTGCACAGACCACCATGCGTTCAGAACTGGGCAAACTCACACTGGACAAAGTGTTCAGGGTAACGACATACTGTTAAATCTAACATCTGTTTGTATTCCTGTAAGGAAACAGGGATTTAAGTGCCTTCTTGCTTTTTACTTTTTTTAAGGAAAGGGAGTCCCTCAATGCCAACATGGTCCACTCCATCAACCAAGCGTCAGACGATTGGGGAATCCGTTGTCTCCGCTATGAGATCAAAGATATAAATGTTCCACCTCGTGTAAAGGAATCCATGCAAATGCAGGTCCGGTCTACATTGAGTTAAAAATTTTAAGGTTATCAAAAAAAATGCTTAGTAAATATCAGAGTTGTACAAGGGCCATTTACAGAGATAACTGAAACTCCATGTAAGTTCCATGTTTTGTCACGATGTGTAGGTGGAGGCTGAACGTAAGAAGAGAGCCACAGTGCTGGAGTCTGAAGGGACGCGGGAATCGGCCATTAATGTCGCTGAGGGTCGTAAACAAGCTCAGATCCTGGCCTCGGAGGGTGAAAAACAAGAGCAGATCAATAAAGCGGCTGGTAGGTGCATTCTGAGACCCAATCTATTTGTTTTATCTCTAGAGTTTATTTTCCAGCCTCTGGTTGTAGAGATGCCGCTTGTATTCTTCTCTTTTGGAGGCTCCTAATAATGTTTTATCAAGGCTGTTGGGCTAAGAGATACTGCAATTGCAGATAAACCCACACAAGCCGTCCGCCACCTTTTGATTACTGTTCTCCCTCCAGGTGAAGCCCAAGCAGTCTTAGCTACAGCTGAGGCAAAAGCAAAGGCCATCCGTATGCTGTCTGATTCTCTGACCGAGCAGGTGAACAGGGGTTTTTCTATTTACTATCTTTGAATGGGCTCAGTCATATTTACTGAAGTGAATTTGAGAGTTTTCTTTGTTAATTTTGATCGTTTTGTTGTACAGAATGGAAATGCGGCAGCCTCCCTTTGTGTGGCCGAGCAGTATGTGTCTGCTTTCTCCAAACTTGCCAAAGAGTCCAACACTGTCCTCCTGCCCACTAATACTGGTGACATTAGTGGCATGGTCACGCAGGTTCGTACACGTGCATGTTTGTAAATATTCACATTCATATAGTTGTAAAAAGATTGTGTCTCTGAGTGACATCTATTTTTCCCTCCCCAGGCCATGACCATTTACAGTAATCTGGCAAAGACAAGTACAAGAGTATCAGAAGGAGGGATGGAGGAGAAGAGTGAAGAGCTTGGGAATCCTTCCAAGTCATCTTAATAGAGGACTCAGCAAAGCAAATAAACTCAAAGCAGTTAATGACAGCTCATGTTCATGTTAGCGGACCTCCAAGGCAACGATGTCTACTACCGGCAGGAAAGAAACTCTCTGGACTTCTTGCCTGGGAGATTTGGGAAAGTCACATCTTTTGTAGGGGGATTTACACTCTTCACCGACTATTGTTCATGTTAGGTCAGTTATTGTCCGTTTGGGAAATTTACCACCGGTCCCTCTGCAAATGTACTCATACCAGTGACTTCTGCAGGCTGAGAAAATAAAGAAATTGATGACACAATTTGTCAGCAACTGCGGTCGGTGGATGCAACTAAGCCCTGAATGTTGTGATCTGTATTAAGTGCACTATATGATATATTAGAATCATACCCCCACGTGCATAATGCAGTTTAAATGTTTTCAAAGCGACGGCTTTGCTTCAAAATTAAAGTAAAATATTGTGATCGTGTTTGTTTTTTCCCTTTTGCAACCTGTTTTCAGGGGCTGGCCCTAAAAGCTGTTTAAGTGTTCATCAGTGATAAAGTGGTGAATACAGTTAGCTCAGGTGAGGTATTTGCTTTGACATGACTTGTTTACAGAAATAAGAGGCAATCCGTCTATTGTCTTCAGCAATGTTGGGACCAGTAAGTTTGATTTGCAACATGTCTGGCTGGATGTGTCTCAGTGGTGGAAGATTTCCGAAAGTATAGTAAATTTTCTGTGTGATTAAAAATTGACTCCCTACAAAACTAAAATAGTGGTTGCTTGAGATTAAAGTTCGGAGATGTTCTGCAATACAATAAATAAATAATTCCTTCTCAATACAAAGTTGGTATACAAAGTCAGCGTGCCTGTCATTATTTTCCTGTCATATTTTTAATCACCTCTTATGTCTTACCTGCTGTATTTTTTAAATTTCAAAGAAATTTTTTTTAGAAAAGTTTATTATTATTATTATGTGTATTATTCATCAGAAGAATGCAGTTCTTTTCACAAGATTGCAGCGCAAAGAATACAGATTGAGTTTGGGCTCAATTCAAAGTGAAATATATCTTTTTTGTATCACCAAAATATGTTGCCGGGTTTTGTCTTACAGGCCTTTGGTCACAACGCTGAACAACTTGAAGCCGTTAGTTTTTCTATTTAGCTTGTACATTTTACTAATAGAACAATTTTCATTCATGAGAAATAGATAACTTTACCCAGGACTGGCACATTTGCGTTGATAATAATAACTTCTTATTCGCAAGTTGTGATTACAGTTAACGAGCAACAGTGTACCTGAAAAGCTGAAATCAGGGTAAGACTTGACAATTTACAAGGGGTCACACAGAAAGACGTCCGCCCTGACTTTCCGCCGGGTTCCATGCACGCTTAAGTTCCTACCTGTCACTACCAGCAGTCTAATCTTACTGTACCGGAGTCCCAATGAAGGTGAACGAGGTTTCGCGTCCAGCCCTGTTTACCTGAAACACATGTAACACCGTGTTACTAGCCCAAACACAATTAAGACCGCCCTCCAGGCGACAGAGGACAACAAGCCGACTGATACAAGGTCAGTAAAAAGAACGAGGCTAGCTAGCAGCGGCTAGCAACCTTTACTTACTGATTTAACGTCGTTAAACGTGTCCTGCTTAATTAAGCTAGTTGATATTACCTATCACGTCTGGACCTTTTGTGCCGTATTACTTGGTTTACGTGGAAATTCCGGTGCAAGGTTACAAACATTAGCATCTCGTAAAGCAGGTGACTGACTGCTCCTTTGATTTTACACCTTGGTGGGAAATAATGTTTCAATTATATTTGATTTGTAAGTTCCTGCTGTCACTCGTGTAGGATGAAGGGGCTCCCAGTGCTGTCCCTGCTCCTCTGGATGTGTGCGGTGTACTTTGTGGGCATCTACTTGTTTGTGGGTGGATTCCTGCTGGTGAGGCTGGAGGTGAACAGGACCAGCACCTGCGGAGACGTGCTGCAGCCCGGAGAAGGACCAGGGGACTTCTGTGGCGTCCAACCGCGTTTCCGCAGGGCTGTCCTCCTCATCATCGACGCCCTGAAGATAGACTTCGCCCGGTTTGACCCCAACAACACAACGCCCAGACCTTATGAGAATAAGCTCCCTGTGCTCGAGGAAACAGCCTCATCCAGGCCTTCCCACGGCCGCCTTTACCCCTTTCGTGCTGACCCGCCTACGACCACCATGCAGAGGATCAAGGGCTTCACCACTGGATCCTTGCCTACCTTTGTAGATGTAGGTAATAACTTTGCATCAAGTGCTATCTTGGAGGACAACCTCATCCACCAGCTTGGCCAAGTAGGTGAGTTGTTACACATGTACTTTGCAAAATATGGTAAAGTACACAATTATAATGAGTTTAAATGAAACACGTTTTGCCCTGTTGTTTATCGGCTTAAATGTTCAAGCATGTTGAACAATTGGCTATTTCCTGGCCAAATGCAGTTTTCATGACATAGTGCAAAATAATTCAGCAAATATAATCTTGGAACTAATGGGGAAAATATGCCAATAATTAGACAATAATGACATTTCATTTTATATGTGTGTCTCTCTCACAGGCAAACGGGTGGTGTTCATGGGTGATGACACTTGGGAGAGTCTTTTTCCTAAAAAATTCCATCGTTCTCTGCCCTTCCCTTCTTTCAATGTCAAGGACCTGCACACCGTGGACAACGGGATTCTCCAAAATCTCTACACAACCAGTGTGTATTTCATATATTTCTCCTGTACTATAATCTCATACATGCTATACATTATGTGGTAATTCATATCTGTCTGTCTTGTTGGCCTTGACAGTGGTAGGTGATGACTGGGATGTCCTGGTTGCCCATTTCCTTGGGGTCGATCATTGTGGTCACAGGTTTGGCCCCGACCACCCTGCGATGGCTGACAAGCTCACCCAGATGGATGGAGTCATCAGGTCAGACTTCAGTGCAGCTGCGTCGAGCTTGTTTCCTAGCAACTTCAGCTACAATCATCATCATGTGCTGTCTTATTGCACCTGTACCATGTAGCACGTCATGTCACTTAGCAACCCTGCTATTGTAAGATGATGACCAGACTGGGAAATATTATTTGGACAAAATATATAAAAATGCATTCACAGAAGTGAATGAGCTGATTGGAACACATAGTTGTAATGTTTTTTTGATTATATTTTTAAAACGACACGTTGAACAGTAAAATCAGATGCTCTGTATTTGGGAAATCATTTTTCATAGGTTCAGACAGGAACGCCAAGGAATCACTTCTTCCTTTTCCTCCAGGTCTGTGATTGACCGTCTACAGAATGACACACTCTTGGTGGTGATGGGAGATCACGGCATGACGGACACTGGCGATCACGGTGGAGAAAGTCAGAAGGAGACTGATGCTGCCATCTTCCTCTACAGTCCTTCCCCTCTTTTTCCTGGACCCCCATCCCAGGTCTGTTGACTCCCCAGCTGATTATAGTTAATATTACTGCATAGATGTTTAGGTTTGGACATCAAAACTGTTAAGTGTCATGATCTGACCTTGTGGAACTGCGTTATAACAAATGACCACTAGGCGGCACTAGGAGTCATTTTTCGAACAAAAATGTCTTAAGGTTGTGGCTCTGATCAAATATGTGACATTACAGGATGACCTGACCATGTTGGGCTGAGTTATACTAAATCACCACTAGATGGCACTATGGGAAAATTCAAATTCATTTCATTTAAACAATACATTTAGGTTTACATAATCGTTACCGTGAAATAGTCATAATGTTTTCTATTCATGAAAATATGAAATATCCAACCGCTCTTCGTTTGCACATTTCTGTTCATGGTTTGCTGTGCTGGTGCCTGAATCAACTGTATTGTTTCCTAGAAGTGTTCTCTGCCTTTTCAGGCATAAACCTGAATACAGATTTCCCTAATAGAAATATAAACGGAGCGTTACATAAAACATTGGAAACCCGCTAGTTGTACAGAAAGTGCATCCACTAGGAGGAAAGTGGAGAGATAGATAGCTGTCAACTTGAGACAGCAAAGTAATGTATTCATAGTCTGTTTACAGTTAAGATGCAACACCATCATTTGGAAAATTAGTGCTGGAGGTCGCTGAAAAATCCCCTCTCTGTGTCTGGGAGGGTTATCTGTACTGTTGCTATGGCAAGTAATTAGAAGCAGTTAGTATCTCCCAGTGAACTCTGGTATCTAATTATTTTTTGCGTGTCAGTTTTCTGAAACCCAGCAGATTAAAATACATGTTATTAATTAGAATAACCTCCATGCTTCTGAGCAGCTGCATTATCTTATTTTCTAGATGTAAAGGTTACTGGGTGTCTCCAATGATTACAAGTTACATAAACACTGGATGGAACTGCTGTCCAGCAGATATACAAAAGTGTCCAATTGCATCTCAGGTCTCTGTTTTTACCGGACGAATATTTCTGCACCCATTTCTGATGAGCAGAAAGTTAGCGGGAGGAGTGATATAATGTGATACCTGTTTTATTTCCTCACACTTGTAGAGTGATCCAGACGTGGTACCCCAGACTGACCTGGTGCCCACATTGGCTCTACTGCTGGGGATTCCAATCCCCTACAGCAGTGTCGGGCAGGTTCTCTTGCCTTTATTCCCTCCTCACGGGCAGGCAGAAGGTGCAGTTGGAAGTCTGAGCCAGCTGGAGGCGCTGTGGATCAATGCAAAACAGGTACTCTGCTCCTTAAAGAGGTCCGTTGCACAGTAATGTAAAATGTCTGCATGATTGACTTTGTGAGAAATGTGACACGTATCCTGGAATGTGTTCTTGTTGTGTGTTTTGTGTCTGTATTTAATTAAAGTGTTTCACTGAAGTGACCGTTCTGTTTCTGAAGGTCAACCGTTTCCTGGAGACGTACTCCGTCATGGCCAAAGACATCCCGCCCAAGAGTCTTGCTCGGCTGAAGGAAGACTTTGCCCGTCTCTCTTCGGAGTACCTCGCTTTCGTCAGAAATGGCCGTTCATCCTCTCCAGAGTTGGCCGCCTCACTGCAGGCCTACCTCACGTCTGTCAGAGACACCTGCCGAGCTACCTGGGCCCGATTCAACCCACTGAAGATGGCAGCAGGCTTGGCCATCCTGGCACTTGCCTGCCTGATGTGTTTCATACTGTCTGAGCTGTCGCTTGTGCTGATCAGAGAGAATAGTCTCAGGCTGAAGGCGCCGGTTGTGGCAGCGTTAACAGCGGGGGTTTGTGTGGCTGCTGCTCAGCTGATCACACAGGGCTACATTGAAGTAGCATGGTGCCTGGCTGCTGCTGCCCTCAGCTCTGAACTTCTCTTCTTCTGGAGGGCGCGTCAATCCGGGACGTCTGCTGTGGTTAAGAACGGAACCAAAGCTCCAAAGTCTACTAGCTGGTTGACCACACATCACCTCCTCACCCCGCATCTCTTGGTGCCGCTCCTCCGCTGTGCCTCCCTGCTCTCCGATAGCTATGTGATCGCAGAGGGCCGGGTAGTCACTTTCCTTGTGTTGTCTCTAGCGCTCTATGTTCCCCTCCATCTCAACTGGGAGGGCCTGCTTCTACCTCCCATCCATGACCCTTTGAAGCCTGCGGGGCTGCTGCCTTCACCCGTCTTGTCCCCGTCGACTGTGAGGAAAGAAAGCTGCACCCTCTTAGCCTGCTTAGGACTCCTCGTTGGTAGCCTCTACCTCTCCCTGTCCTTCCACGGCTGTCGGGAAGAGCAGGGCTCCTGTCAGATATCCCCCTTTCTTTCACCTCTTTCACGGATGCAGGACAGTCAGCTGAAGAATCTCCATTACGTCCTCTCTGTCTTCTCCCTGGGCTTGTGGACGTATCTTTTGAGACGATGCCTCCGCCACTACGGTAACCTAAACTCCTCAGGGGGGACGGCTTTCACGGCATGCTGGATCCTACCGCTGCTGTCGGTGTGTCTGGCGCTCCACTGGGCTGTTAGTGCCACTTCAGAGGACAGCTTCAGGAATATGTCAGAGCTGATCAGCCTGGCCCAGCTGGCCCTCCCCAGGGCAGCTTTCTGTCTCCTGGGACTTGGCCTGCTCCTTATCTGGCTAGACCCTCTCACTGTGTTTGTGAAGACCAGGGCTGCAGCTCCAGCCAAGGGTTTGTCTCTACCACCGCCACACTACCGAGCCAGCACCGGCATCAGTCCCCAAGCGGAGCTGCACCACCTCATCCCCCAGATCTACCAGCGCATGCGCAGATCCCTGGAGGACGGGGAGCTGAGCAGGGGCAGTGAGGTTGACAGCAGACCTGCCGTGGAGGCCTACGGACTCGGAACTGTTTATTCTGCCCCTTTGCTGTTGTTCTGTGGCCTGCTGGGAATCGGTCTGCTGCTGCTGCACCCAGAGGGCATGGCTCTGTCTTTCCTGCTGCTGCTACTAGAAATGGGGTCTCTGCTGCACATCCATGCATCCTCCACCACCCTCCATGGCCTGCAGGGAAAATATTCTGGTGAGATGACTCAGATTCTAAAACGGATCTTTTATTTATACTTTGTTTGCCTCCATCACGACCTTTCCGGATTGATCTTTCTTGTGATGGAAATGAAGATTTTACCCTCTCTACACTGTTTCCCTCAGGTGGCTTTAACGTGCCTTGGACCCCCGTCGTGCTGTGGTCCCTGGCTGCCACCCAGTTCTTCCATGCAACAGGTCACCTGCCCACCTTCCCTTCTATCCAGTGGGGCGCTGCCTTCGTGGGATTC